>CAKNYM010043226.1:0-19045 GCA_932195095.1 Andricus curvator
TAAAATAATAACATCTCTAAAATAATAATTTCGATCGAAATTAAGGAGATACAAGTTCTGAAATTTTCACTGGTGAACTGCGATAGCTCAATTGGTAGAGCACCTCACATGTAATGAGTTGGTTGCTGGTTCAAATCCAGTTCGCAGTGAATTTTTTAGAACTTAATTTCTCGCGTTTTAATTTAATTTCGCATAATAAAAATTAATTTTTATATATTAGATTATCTACTTATCAACGATTCTATATAACAGAGTCCTCTGTTAAATCTAACATAAAAAATACTAAATTAAAAATAAAAAAAAAAATAAAAAAATACTAAAATACTAAAAAATAATAAATTAGGCCTCCAAAAAGATTTCTATCATATTAAACCAGTCAAACCGAAACTTTGTTTAAAAAAAACTTAGTTTCAAATATTTAATTAATAACTGGCCTTAAAATAATAACATCTCTAAAATAATAATTTCGATCGAAATTAAGGAAACACAAGTTCTGCAATTTTCACTGGTGAACTGCGATAGCTCAATTGGTAGAGCACCTCACATGTAATGAGTTGGTTGCTGGTTCAAATACAGTTCGCAGTGAATTTTTTAGAACTCAATTTCTCGCGTTTTAATAACTTAGTGATCCAATCTGATCCGTGTAATCCAGAGTAATCCAGAATTAATGCAGGTAGTTCGAAGTAATCCACGTGCAATTCAGAGTAATCCACCTATCATCCAGAGTAATCCACTTGCAATCCAGCTAATACGAAGTAATTTGGGTAATCGAAGTAATTAAATTGCAACTTAAAGTAATCCAGGTAATTCGGAGTAATTTACATTTTTAGTCCAAATAGTTTTTAACTACATTGTTGAAAATTTGTGTTTGTTTGTTGAAAATCAATTTTCTGCACTGAAACTTTACCTATTCAATTTTTTATTGAAAATTAACCTTCTTTAGTTGAACATTCATGTACTTTTTGGAAAATTCTTTTTTTTCGGTGGAAAATTAATCTCCTGTGTTGAAAATTCATTTTTTGGTCGCAAAATCAACTGTTGTGTTGAAAATTCGTCTCTTTGGGTTGAAAATTCAACTATTTGGCTGAAAATTCATGTATTTTGTTAAAAATTCATCTCATTTCGTAGAAAATTAATCTTCTGGTCAGAAAATTTATCTCTCAGGTTGAAAGTTCGTCTTTTTGGTTGAAAATTAATTTTTTTTTACTGAAAATTTGACTATTCTATTTATTATTGTAAATTTATTTTTTTGAAATGACAGCAATTCATGTATTTCATCAAAAATTTATCTTTCTAATAAAAATTCATGCATTTTTTTGACAATTTATCTTTTTTGGTAGAAAATTAATCTTCTTTACTGAAAATTAATTTTCTTGGTTACAAATTTAACTGCTTTGTTGAGAATTCGTCTCTTTGTGTTGAAAATTCAACTATTTTAGTAGAAAAACTATTTCCTTGCTTGAATACTCAACGATTTTATTGAAAATTCATGCAGTCTGTTGAAAATTCGTCTTTTCTAATGAAAAATTAATCTTCTGACATTGTTTGAAGATGCATCATTTTAGTTAAAAATTCATCTTTTTGGTTGAAAATTTAACTATTTTGTTGAAAAATTGTTTTTTTTAGATCAAACCTTTATTTCTTAATTGATAATTCAACTATTCCTTCTGAAGATTTATCATATTCGTGACAAATTTATCTATTTGATGTAAAATTCAACTATTCTGTTGAAAATTCGTTTTTTTTTTTGGGGGGGGGGGATTAATCTTTTTAATTTAAAATATAAGTATTTCAATTTTGGTTAAAAATTGATATTTTTCAGTTAGAAATGCAACTATTTCGCTGAAAATGTATCCTTTATAGTTGAAAATTTATATGCTTGTTTGAAAATGTATGTATTTTCACGAAAAATCGTCTTTTTCTGTAGAAACTTAACCTTCTCGGTTGAAAATTCATGTTTTCGTTTGAGAATGTAATTATTTGGTTAAAAAAATCTAATTTGTAAAAAAATTCAACAATTTTGTGAAAAAGTCATTATTTTGGTTATAAATCCAACTGCTTTGTTAGAAAATTCATGTATTTTGTTCCCAATGCGAATTTATTCAAATATTTTAAATTCGGAAACTTTTACAAAATTCTGCTAACTTGTACCAAACAAATACAATTTTCACATTATTCTGCTTCAATCTAATTTATTGTATTTATATTGCGAAAATATATTTTCAACCTGGAAAATTATGCAATTTCGATACAAATATAGATTTCCAGAAGATCGTGTTTTTTATTATACCATATTTTTATTTAGTTTTCCGAGAACTGAAAAGATTATTAGATTCAAATAATTAAACAAAATTTAACGATCAAAAAGTTGACCCATTTTTACAACTGATTAGCAGCAGTCATTTAGAAGAAAATATGATTAAATTTTCAGGATTAATTCATATCGAAATGATTAGAAGTCTCACACCACTAATTTCATTACCCACTCTGCTAATCGAAAGAAGCGTTATTAATTAAGGAGTATAATTAATTTTCCCAGGGCATTGATCTGTGATAAAATTGTGGCCAAGATATATTATAACTCGAGCGATTTCCACAGCGATGAAGACTAAAACCACTTTTTTTATCAAAACTTGAATGTTTCATCCACTATAGGTTCTAAGAATGTTCTAGTTTATTGCTAAATTATTCTTGACACTATTTCTTTTGCGATTATGCTGTAAATTAAGTGCTTAAAATGAATGTAGAATAATATTGGATATCCTGTAAAAAATTATTTACTATTATTAATATTTAATTTTATGGAGATTTATAATTTTCAATGCAATTTTTTATTTTATAAATAATTCAATCAACTCTAAACACTAAAACTCTAAAAAAAAACTCTAAAACCCAAAAAAAATGTTTCCACGTCCCTGAAACGTTGTAAATAATGGCCATATGCTTCTATAATGTTGAGTAAATTTTCCGTCATGTAGTATAGAAATAATTTTATTTTTGGACTTATCCAGTTGTATTTTGTTTTTCCCATCCCATTTGAAAGAAAAATTTCACATACTTCCATAATTTGTTAAAAATTTTATATTTGAAAATGTATCGCAGAAAACTTTTTTTGAAATAAATATAAAATTCACGAATAATTAGTTTATTGCTTTGTTGGCATGGTGTTTATATGTAATTGAGTCAACCTGTTTAAAAATGTTTTTGTGAGGATATTAAAGTAAATGCTTCAACCTATTTTCAAGAATTTGTGAAGAATTCTTTTATTTGTGACTGAATTGAATAAACTTTGAGGAATTCACTAAGACTTTTTACTTTTACTCAACAAAAACGTAAAATAAATGAATAAAATAATATAATTAATTGCCATTGAAAAGCAATTCTAAAATTTAAGAAATAGCTCATTCTGTTCTATACATATCATTAAATCCAAATTATGCTGTCATGATATGTTATAGAGAATTTTGAATTAGTGTTGATCTTTGAGAATTCAGATAAATAATTTAATCGCATTCTCAATATTGGTATTGTAGCATGTAAAATGCATTGCAAAATATAGGTATTTATATTTAAAATATTACGAATAGTTTAACTCAATTCGTTTATAGTATACTTTTCATAAAATCAAGTCAGAAAAAACTCTAATACTTTTAGCGTAAATTTAAATTGTACAAATACTGAACTGTTATACGCAGTGGTCCCTAAATAAAATATCTTAGTACACTATAGAAATTTGTCTTCAAAAACAATTATTTTTTTCTACAAATAAAAGCTAATGTTCCAGTTCCTCATAAAGCAAGAGTAAGAACATAATACCTATAGTAAAATATTTCTAAATATTTAAAAATTATGTAATATCAATACATAAATAATGAAAAAATAACGTTATTTTTTATAAATTATTATAAATAATATCTCATAAATTGTTGCTATTCACTGCAAAGAAAAATGCTCATACAAAGCGTCAGGAGAGTCAGTAACATTGGTTTTATATCAAGCATGGTTTAAAATGACATTTTTTATGGACTTTACTTTGCAGGTAAATTGCTGGGTATTCGCGAAATGATTGGGCGTACGTAATTCCATAAAGAATCTGATATACTTTCATCGATCGTTTGATTATTACATACAACAACAATAAATTATTCAACCTCTGATGTGAGTCGCGCGACGTAGCCAACGATCCATGGTTCGCTGGCTTATATCACGTGCATGCGGAAATTAGTAGGTGGGTAACGCAAAGTAAAACCACATTTAAAGCTACACTATACACTGTAAATGTATTGTAACTGATCCTCCTAGGCTTAGGTGCGGGAATTCACTGATAAATTTATTTTTAAATTTCCACCATTTCTAAATAAATAAATCTGTGCTTTTGGTATGTATAAGATAATAATACATTTTCAATATATGTCCTTATCAGGTCATATCAAACTTATATGAAAAACACCGCTGACGATTATTTGGAACTTGTTGCTTAATCATATCGTAGTAGAATAACTTCACGTTCTGTGCATAAGAATTTCCGTCGGTTTTGTTTTCAGTATAAAAAGTGAGATCTTTCCACTTCTTTATAATTCAGAAAGTATACTTAACATATTGTTCTTCTGCTCGTCTGCAATATCCTTTGCTGTTCATAGTTGATGTTAAAACTTTAAGGCCAGTAGATATATAAATGTGTGCTTTCGGTGTATAAGATAATGAATGTTGTTGAAGCCTATAGTGTTTTTTCATGTAAAAAATTATATTTTGATCATTGTTAACATGTTCCGACATGGTGTTCAGTCTTTAACAGGGCATTTTAAGCCTATATGGAAAAAGAGACGTGTTAAATCATTAGAACATGTTGCTAAATCATATTGTAGTATAGAATAGCCTCATGTTTACTTCTGTATAAGAAATTACGTTGGGTTTTTCTCTTTTAAATATAAGAAGCAAGACGTATCCACTTCTTCATAATCCAGAGAGCATGTTCGCCATATTCCTCTTCGCTATTCGTCTGTAATATCCTTCGTTGATCATTGTTGATATTAGAAATTTATGCTAGTAGATAGATAAATGTGTGCTTTCGGTGTATAGGATAATGAATGTTGTTGAAGCCTATAGTGGTTTTTCATGTAAAAAATTATATTTCAATCATTGGTAACATGTTCCGACATGGTATTTCGTCCTTACCAAGGCATTTTAAGTTTATATGGAAAAAGAAATCTGCTGAAGATGGTTTAGAACTTGTTGCTGAATCATATTGTAGTAGAATAGCCTCATGTTTGCATCTGTATAAGAAATTACGTTGGGGTTTTCTTTATTAAATATGAAAAGCAAAACGTATCCACTTCTTTGTAATCCAGAGAGCATGTTCGCCATATTCCTCTTCTATTCGTCTGTAATATCCTTCGTTGATCATTGTTGATATTAGAATTTTTAGGCTAGTAGACATAGATAAATGTGTGTTTTCGGTGTATAGGATAATGAATGTTGTTGAAGCCTATAGTGGTTTTTCATGTGAAAAATTATATTTTAATCATTTTTAACATGTTCCGACATGGTATTTAGTCCTTAAGAAGGCATTTTAAGCCTATATGTAAAAAGAAACGTGTTAGATCATTAGAACTTGTTGCTAAATCATATTGTAATGGAATAGCCTCATGTTTACTTCTGTATAAGAAATTAAGTTGGGTTTTTCTTTTTTGAATATAAAAAGCAAAACGTTTCCACTTCTTTATAATCCAGAGAGCATATTCGGCATATTCCTCTTCTATTTGTCTGTAATATCCTTCGTTGATCATTGTTGATGTTAGAATTTTCAGGCTAGTAGATAGCTAAACGTGCGTTTTCGCCATATAGAATAATAAATATTTTTGAGGCCTATACCGGTTTTTTCGTGTTTAAAATTAAATTGTTTTATTTACTAACATGTTTCGATGTAATATCAAGTCCTTATCGAGACAATTTAAACTTATATGGAAAAAGGAAACTGCTGAAGATGGTTTGGAACTTGGGCCTAATCATATTGTAGTAAAACACCTTTATGTTTCCATCTGTATAATTATTTACGTTTTTTTTTTCTTTTTCCCGTATAAAAAGTGAGATGTTTCCACTTCTTCATAATCCAGAGAGTATATTTACCATATTCTTCTTCTAGTCATCTGAAATATCATTCGTTGTTCATAGTAGATGTAAAATTCTAAGGCCAGTAGATAGATACATTTTTGTTTTTGATATATAAGATAATAAATGTTTTTTAGAATTATATCAGTTTTTGATTTTCAAAATTCAAATTTATTAATTGCAAACATGTTCCAACTTAGTATCAAGTCCTTATATCAAGGCACTTCAAAAATACATATATGGACAAAGAAAACCGCTTAAGATGTTTGAAACCTGTTGCTAAATCATATTGCAGTAGAATAACTTCATGTTTATATCGTTGTGTGTTTCTTTTTCAAAAATATAAGAAGTGAGAAATTTCCACTTATTTATAATCCAGAGAGCATATTCGCCAAATTCCTCTTCTATTCGTCTGTAATATCCTTCGTTGTTCATAATTGATGTTAGTATTTTAAGGCCAGTGGATAAATAAATATGTCTATGCTTTCGTTATATATATGATTTTTTTATTTTCTTGAGACCTATAGATCTATATACCGATTTTATATGTTCGAAATTAAGTTTTAGTATTCACTAACATGTTTCGACTTTGTATCAAAAGACCTTATTAAAGCATTTTCAACTTATATGTTAAAAGAAAATGGCTGAAGATGGTTTGAAACATGTTGCTAATTCATATTGTTGTAGAATATCTTTATGTTTATATATGAATAACATCATTCTTCTAATTTTCTGTAATATCCTTCATTGCTCATGCTTGATGGTAACATTGTTAGGCCAGTAGGTAGATAAAGTTGTGTTTTTGGCATATAAGATAATAATTGTTTTTGAGGTCCATACCGGTTTCTTGATGTTCAAAATTAAATTTCATTCATTCCTAACATGTTTAAACTTGACATCATGTTCTTATCAATACATTTTAAACTTATATAGAAAAAAACAGCTCAAGATTGTTTGGAACTTGTTACTAAATCATATTGATAAATCATATCATATCCCTTTATATTTACATCTGTATAAGAAATAACGTTGATTTTGTCTTCTTTAAGCATAAAAAGTCAAATGTTTCCACTTCTTATGATGATCCAGAGAGAATATTCATCATATCCCTCTTCTATTCTTCGTTGTTGATAGTTGACGTTAAAATTTTAAGGCCAGTTAATAAATAAATGTCTGCTTCCGGTATAGAAGGTGATAAATATTTTTGAGGCCTATAGAGGATTTTCTTTTCAAAATTAAATTTTGTTAATTGCTGACATGTTTCGAGTTCTTATCAAATACATTATCAAGGCATTTTAAACTTTTACGAAAAAAGAAAACCACTGAAGATGGTTTGAAACTTGTTGCTAAATCATATTATAGTAGAATAGCCTCATCACAGAAAAAACAGAAGTGAATTTTTGTTGCGGGTAATTTTCCATGTGGTGGGTCAACCTTAACACGTGAAGTTAATTTTTGTTGCAGGTAAAGATTACTCTGAAATCGCTGTAAAGATTACATTTCGTTTTTTCTGTGATGTCTACATCTGTATCAGAAATTACGTTGGGTTTTTCTTTTTTGAATATAAAAAGCAAAACGTTTCCACTTCTTTATAATCCGGACAGCATTTCCGTCATATTCATCTTCTATTGTGTATAATATCCTTCGTTGTTCCTTGTTGATGTTAAAATTTTAAGGCCAGTAGACAGATAAACATGCGTTTTCGAGAAACAAGATAATACATTTTTTGAGGCCCATAGCGATTTTTTGAAGTTTAAAATTAAATTTCATTCAATCAGGTCGATTCAAGTCAAACGATGTTCGCCATTAATCAAATTTAATTTTGAACATCAAAAGCCCGCTATAGGCATCAAGAACATGTAAAATGATATACATGTACTTCTCTCATTTCTATTTTCAAATTCAAATTAAATTAAATTAAAATCAAAGTTGTGAAATCAACTACGGAAAACGAAGGATATTGCAGACGAATAGAACAGGAACACGGCGAATATTCTGTCTGGATTATAGAGAAGTGGAAACATCACAATTTTTATACAAAAACAAGAAAAAACCAACGCAGATTCTTATACAGGTGAAAAGATAAAGGTATTCTATAATAATATCATGGAACGAGAAGTTTCATATAATTTTTAGCGGTTTTCTGTTTCCATATAAGTTTTAAATGCCTTGATAAGTGCTTAATATGAGGAGAAAGCGAACAAAATATGATAAATCCATTCGAATCGAAATGATTCCTCAAAAATTAGACAATTAATGTATTTCAGAATCACTAGAGATACAAGAAAAATTCAAATAGGATCATACAGAGGAAACCATCTAGCTGGTTATCCAATATTATCGAATTTATTGAATCTCTTATCTATTATTATATATTTTGAAGATTACCAAATTTTTAAAGGGCAATTTAGACGAGATAGATTTTTTTTTAAACAAAGGATCAATAATAATATTCCCTGAATTCTGAAAATGCTAAAACCATACACAACTCATTTTTTTTCAAAAAATGGATTTGTCATATTTTGTTCGCTTACTCCATACATATCAAGTCGAAACACATTGGCAATTGATAAGATTCAATTTTGAACTTTAAAAACTATTATAGGCGTCAAGAAAATCTGTTAGTATCATTATTTCTAAATAGATAGATAAATGGACAAAGAATTTATTTTTAATTTTAAAATGTTTTAAACTATGAAATAAAGAAAGAATATCTTTCTGTGTTCCTTAATGAATTATATAATTGTGCGTCTTTTCGGCCTGTCTACTCGTATTCTCTTTGATGTATTTGTAACTTTACTTAAGAACAAAACTGTTCTGTGTCGTGTGAAATTCTCCATTGTGTTGAAATTCAAAAACTGACCAAATGATATTCATTTCTCAAGTTAAATAATTGCATAGTTGTGAAGAGCTACACTCTCATGAATGAAATTGTATATTTTAAGCTGAAACAGTACAAAGATACAAAGTGACAATTAGTTGAAAAGCGGTCTCCAGCCCAGAAATTAGGATGTAAATTGAAGTGAATTAAGTCGAGTTAAAAACGATCCCGCGAGCTATTTTATTATATAGGTACTCTTCACTTCGGGCTCGAGCGAGCATGAAGGTCATTCTTTCCATTATCAAAACGAACTGAATTCACTCTATTTCCTTTCCTGGAGGGGTTTGCTGATTGATCGCATTTTCCGCCTTCCATGATTCTTGACGCTTCATCACGGAAAAAAAATTTGACTGTCTTACAGAATTTTTTGTTGAAATTATGGAAACCGATTTGATGTGGTCATGAAACCAACAAAATTTCCTTGACAACGAATTTGGAAAATAAACATTATAAAGATGTGCGAAATTGATTTTTGATTTGAGGGGGTAAAGAATTTTTAATAGATAATAAAAATTTCGGATGACTATTTATTTTCTAAGTTTTTTGTTTATTTATTTTTCAGGTTATGAAGATGTAATCTTCCTAAGATTCTTGAGAAAATTCGAAAGGATTTTTGGAAATTTTAGACCTGACAAATCAAAATTTTAACAAAAAAGTTAATCTTCAACAAAATAATTAAATTGTCAAACAAAAAAGATGAATTCTCAACTCAAAATGTAATAGTTGATATTTCAATCTGAAAAGATTTTTATTTTAAATCAAGAACAGTTGAATTCATACCAAAAAATTTCAACAAAATAGTTGTATAAACAAAGAATATTAATTTTCCACCAGTCTAATTGTTGAATTTACAAGCAATAAATACGGACTTTCTAAAGAATAGTTTAATTTTCCACCCCAAAAATATGAATTTTCACCTAAAATGATGAATTTTCAAGAAAAAAAATGAATTTCTAAAAATTAATTTAACTGTTAACCGAGTAGTTGAATTTTCAACCAAAAAGTCAAGAAAAAAAATTGAGGCAAATTATATGTAATTTGAAGGGAAAATAATTTTAATCACAAAATAAAATTTTCGAGTAACTATTTATTTTTAAATTTTCTTTGTTTATTTTCTTTGAAGTTATATAAATATAATTTTCCTGGGTTTCTCGAGAAAATTCAAAAGGATTTTTGAAGACTTCAGATATGTCAAAAAAGTATCTAGAAAATTTCTAGGCATTTTTTTTATTTTACAATATTTTACAAAATTGTAGGAAAAATTTGAGTGACTAGTTTAAAAGATAACTAGGATTTTTTGACGCTTGGGAAAAATTGAGCAATATTTAATAATTTTCAGAAATCCTTCAAATTTGAAAAAAATTTGAATATCTGCAAAACTTCTAAAATTCCTAAATATCTTTTAAAGTGACTCGAATTATTCCTAAAATTGTGTTAAAATCTTCCGGATTCATTTTTGACGAATTTTGGAAATCTTTTGCAATGTTTTAAAATCTTTTTGAATATCCTCCTAAAATTAATTTTTAAAAATAAAGAATCACTTTAAATATTTCCAAAACTATTGAGAAAATTTTTTTATTATCTTGAAACCTTTCAAAATCATTAAAAAAAAACTTCAAAAATGTAATTCGAAATATTTAAAAGTTTACAATTTGTCTTAAGTTTTTTAAAATCATCTCAATTTTTGAATTATTTAATACAATTTTTTAAAACTTATAAAATATAATAATATTTTAAATAATATTTTTTTAAATGATTCGAGTTTATCCTAAAATTTTGACAAGTTGTAAAGTTTTTAAAATAAACAATCACTTTAAATTTTTTCAGAAATCTAAAGATATTTCTTTTATTTTCTTGAAACCTTTCAAAATTCTTAAAAAGCTTCTAAATTTATTTTTCAAAATCTTCAAAAATCTACAGTTTGTTTCAAACTTGTTGAGATTTTTTTAATTACATTTTTTTTATCTTTTCGTAACATCTAAATATCTTATAAAATTATTTGATTTTCTTTTTAATTTTGTAATTTTGCAAAATTGAACAAATTTACTTTGAAATCTTTTACATTCTTTTCCAAAATTTTAGAAAATCATTTGAAATGTTTAAAAATATATTTAAATAGTTTCTTTAAATTGATTTTTCCAAATAAAATAATTTAAATTTTCGCTGGAATCTGAAAAAAAATGTTGTCATCTTACAACCTTTCACAATTCTTAAAAATCTTAAAAATCTTCAAACATCTAAATTTTTTTTAAACTTGTCGGTACTTGTAACTAAAAAATTACGTCAACTAAGTCACTCTAAGTTTTTGTACAGAATTTCATTTTTCTCAGCTGTCTGAAAATGTTCTCCTTTTTTAGGAATGATTAAGAACATTCGGAAACCAATTTTATCATCAAATAAAATTACTTTTTTCGAAATTTTGATTTTCCAAATTGATGATGCAGAAAATTCTTAATCTTTATCAATAGCTAAATACATATAACCTCATTGAATATGGTTAAGGTGTTATAAGTAGAATCCTTTTGTCATTTTCGAAACATTTTGTCAAAAAGTTAAAAACAGAATTGTTGCCCTTATTATTATATATTTCACAATTTAAATTTTCTTCTTTCGAAATAAATTTTTAGCATAAAAATTCCTTCTTTAGAAAGAGCGACTTACAACATTCCCAAAAATTTAAACGTATAAACAGAATTGCTGCTCTACTAAGATAGCTTTAAAAAATTATTAATCGCAATTGTTTGAAGTTCAACACCAATGGTTTTTTAATTTATAAAAACAAAATTTTCATGAATTTAAGAAAACGGAATATCCATGTCGTAACGTGTGAAGTTGTCTCAAATAAAAATACAATTCTTTACTTTAGTTATGTTTTGTCAATGAGTGAAATAATCTGCTGGTATCGATAGACAGCTTATATTATTCTTTTTTCCGTGATTAAGTTCCGAACAAAATTTTTCCGAGCCACAAGACCGCTGGAAAAAAAGAGTGAAAATTCAATTTCCTAACGACAGAGCCCTCAACATTGTAAATTATTCATTTGTTTTCCCTCTTCTCGATTACTGCGGAAAGTATAACCAACAAATTGTATTATTATCTCAAAATGGGCTTTTGAACGAGCTTATAAATATTTTTATTGATCTATGTGGATGGATATTAATTTTATACTACAATGAGATAAAGTATCTCACCAAAAACATCTACGATGCTAAAAATTTCCTTTTTAATAAATTCTCTACAATTCTGGACATTTATAAATAAAAAAAAAATTCTAAAATTTAGATATCTTTCAGAATAACTTGGTAAACTTTGATTTCACAAAATATCTTATTTGTGTTGATAACTTTCTACTTGGGTAACTTTTTTGTATCGTAGATTTTTTTGGTGAGGTTTCACTTCTCTTTTAATAAAAATGTTTATTAAATAAAATACTCGTTTCAACGTAATAAGAATATTTATTACTCAACACAATATAATGAATATTATTTGTGCTGAAATGGATATTATAAATCAAAATATAACTATGAACCGTTGAACATGAACAGAAATTTCAGCAACAGTAACTGCATCATAAAACTTTAGTCACATGTTTGAGAAAATTCTGTTCCTATTTAGTAATTTTCAGTTAATGTGACTAAAAATTTCAAGAGATTGGAAAAGTTTTACGGTTTATTAGTTTTAATATAAAATATGTAGTCTATATTTGGCCTAAAAATATAAATAGTATAAGAAAATATGAGTGAAGTTAATATAAAATTTGATTAATTGAGTATATTATATAAAAAATCGTTTATATATAAACTTCACTCACATATAGTCTTACTATAATTTATATTATTGAGACAAAAAGACACTGTAAATTTATATTAAAATTATTGAACCAACGGAACGACTCAAAATTCACAGATATAACCTATCCAGCCAAGAGGGCGTCATTTGACAGCGGACTCACCATTCAATTGAAACTTGGATGTAAAAAAAAATGAAAATATGGAAAAAATTAAACCTGCTGTGCCTTTTTAGAAGTTCATTCACGAAGCAGATGATCGCATTATTTTGTAACCATTTTATTGCAAAGATAATTCGCTCATCAATTGAGCTTCTAGGTTGTTGACTTCACTCGCGATTTCAAAACTTTTTTCAGTTTCTTCTTCTTGTGCAAATTTCGAAGCCTTTTCACGCTTGAGATCATTCAATATCGAAAAGAAAGGCTTAATGCATCTTTATAATTCAAAACCACATTTTGCAGTGCATTGCCGCCCATGACCACAACCACCATGCTTTGTCCGCTTCGAACGCGATCGAGATGTGAGGAGTGGGCAGTTCCTAACTCCGCACTTCTTTCGGTCACGATAACTTATATTTCTGTTACCATTCAGGAATTTTAGGAAACTATTTGTAATTTTCAGGTAGCGTTTCTGAATGTTAATAACAATTCAGTAAATTTACTATAAAAGTTACTAAATTTCGTTTTCATCAACCTAATTTCGTCAATTTCAGTTTCTTTGGTATCCTGAATGTGTCAGAATTTTCCGAACATTTCCAACATTTCTAAGATATTTTGAAAGGTTTGTACAAATCGGTTCAATAGTGTAAACTTCAGGTCATCTGAATTACAAAAAAAAAAATAGAATTTTTTCAATTAAAAGTAGAGAATATTAAAAAATGATTTATGAAATGAAATTTCGCAAGACATTAGTCCTAGATATCCATCCAACGGACTTATTGGAAATTTGGTAAAAAATCGGTTGAACAGAGTTAGGTTGACTGAATAACTAGAATCTCGAATTTTTTCAATTGAAAGTGCAAAAATTTGAAAAATAATTAATGAATCCAAATTTCCTGAAAACCGGTACTTGAGCTTCATCTAGTCAATTCTAGTCCAGTGGACCCCAGGCTTGATATTGATAAAATTGATAACTTCAAACTGTAAAATAAATATACGTTTCTCAAAACTTGTTATAATACTATTTTTTCTTCAATCTATACTGTTTTGAAAGTAAAAACAGGAAGCGTTTTTGCTCTATCTCAAAAATGGAAATTTTGATGAATATTTTTGTGAAAAAAGTCAAATTTCTCGAAAAATTTGTTGCTCGCGTTTTTCAATATAAAAAAATGGTAACTGTTTTTCTGCGTGGGGTCCATTGGACCCAGTGTGACCACTACGTTATTTTTAGAAGGTGTGACCACTACGGGTCAAACATTAGAATTTTGGGCATATAATGTCAAATATCTCTAGAAATAATTATTGAATCAAAATTTCCTGAAACTGTAACTAGACCTTCATCTCCATCAATTGAAAACATTAATTTTCAACCCAAAAAAATTCATTTTTAACAAAATAATCAAATTTTTAACCGAACCGAATAATTCTCAGGTAAAGTGATAAATCATTAACAAAAACAATGTTTAACATAGCAGTCTAATCTTCAACCAGAAAGTTGAATTTTCAAACAAGCAATAGTGAATTTTACGCCGAAAGGATTACATTTTCTTTTATTAAAAATGGAATAGTAACATTGTTAATTCAAAGAAATTAATTTTTAAAAAATGAATTGTCAACAAAATAGTTACATTTTTAACCAAAAAGATGAATTTTTTAATTCTTCACTCCTCTTCTTCGTTACAGACCACCACACAAAGTTTAAAATCCCAAGGGTGTCGTCAAAAATACGAATACCCCCCCCCCTTTTTTTAAGTCAAAATTTTTTCTTTGACTTTATTTTATAAACACCTAAAATATCACACAAAACTTAAAAAATAATATTCAGATATTTTATTTTTTAAACAAATAGTACAATTTTAACCAAAAATGCTACATTCTCAACAAAAAATGTAATAGTTAATATTCGGATCAAAAAAATATCTTGATGAGAATATTTCAACCCAAAAAGACAAATTTTCAACCAAATAAATGAAGTTTTTTTAACCAAATAATTATATTTTCAACTAAAGATATCATCTTTCAAACAAAAATTCAATAGCTGAATTTTCAGTGCAAATCATTAATTTAAAAAAAACCAAATGAACCAAAAAAGAAAATTTTTAAATAAAATAATTGAATTATCAACCAAATAATTGAATTTTGCACTAGTTTAGTTTAGTTTATAGGCAGGCGGGGATAAATTTTCAACCACAAATCAAATAGTTATATTATTTTCAGTTACGACTTTTTAACAAATTAAATTAAAAATCAACCAAGTAGTGTAATTTTCAATTTGAGAAATCTAAACAAAAAATATGATAGTTAATATTTCAACAAGGAAAATTTTTAATTTTTAATCAAAAAGAGTTGAAAATCAACCAAAAAGATCCATGTTAAACCAAAAAGTTTTATTTTTCATTGACCTAATCAGTAACTCTCAACGTGTTAATCAGTCATTTATGGTTAATTTTAATCATTTATTAAAATATAGGAATTAAATGAACATTTTTTCCTATAAATAATTTTACTATTATATTACGAAGTGTCTCGTCGTGCCAAAATTCGGGATGACTAGTCCAATATTTTTCATATGCTTGGCTAGTCGCCCTAATCGGGTGCTGACTAGCCCTTCATGTCCAACAATTTTCTGAATGTCAATCCCAAATATTTTTTTGCACATTTCTGAAAAAATCCAGGGTGTTTAAAAGTACAAAAAATAAGCAGAAAAAAATAATTTTTTTCCTCATCATACAGTCAGTCCTTTGGGGTCCTAATCAGGTGCTAGCCTATCAGGACCAAAAATTGGCCTAAGTTTTGAATCCGAATATTTTTTTGCAAGTTGAAAAAAGTAACCAGGCTGTTTAAAAGCCCGACTGACTAGCCCATTCCGCCATATGTTTAAAATACTATTGCATCAATCGAAATGACTGATTTTTTTAGTAAAAATAAGCTACATTAATTTAATCAGTGGAGTTGCGACTAGTTTAAATTAAAAATTTAAACTAGATGTATCATATATTTTTTAAATAGTACCCAAGACCAGTCATGCCACCGTAATTTAAAAAGGACAGACTTGGAAAAAAAATCAGATAAAATAAATTTCAGAGTGCCATAGAGTCCCATTTTGGCGAATCTAGCACAAGAGCTTTTCTCGGTTTGCCCTGGGCGTTGGAATCGTTCCTATTCCGAATCTCTTAGAGCACCGGCAATAACAGTTTGACATAATTTTCATGCCTCGTAAATATTATTTAACGCTCTGTATTCTTGTGGAGTTCACGGCTCTTAGCGAATTAAGTTTGCCATTTTAAGCCCAATGTAACGAGCCTCGCTTACTTAATGGCAAGGATCGTGCGGCGAGGAACAATCCTTCGTGTTAAAATTTCATCTACGTAACTATAAACCGGAAAGGAAGAAAAGAAAAGTTGGAGGCGTTTGGAAGTTTTCCGGTTTCCCGCTTACCAGGTCTTAAGGCTCGAACTAATTAGCACCGGCTGGCTTATCCGGTTACGATTTTTTTTTTTTTTTTTTTTTTTTTTGAAGCGATAATGTCGGTCTTTGTTCTCGGTCGATGGCATACGTAATAAACGAACCGTCTCCGATGATTAATGATTCTGCTGTCGTCTGTTTAGATGCAATGCAGAAATTAGCTAGTGAATTCCTTTTCCCCACCCATTGGGTTGGGACGATACATTTTTTTTATATTATATTCTGCATCGCGCATCGAATCTTGAAGATAGTCACTCTGACGAGGCAGTAAATGAGGACTAAGTGGTGAGTTGTAAAAGAAATTAAAAGGAAATTTAAGAGGCAGTTTCATTTGAAAGAAATCAGATGTTCTGTTTTAAAGGGGATCCAGTAAAGATGTCGTAAAAAGTAAGAGAAGAAACTGATAAGGCTTTTTTTTATTACAGTGCAACTAGGGTGGTCCAATTTTTTTCGAATTTTCATGCCTATCGTCCGGAAATTTGTTTGAGTCCACACAAAAATAAATCCATTTTTTTTGTTCTGAAAAAATGATATTGAGACGTGATATTTACATTTTAGACGTATATTTCCAAACCAACCAAAAGGATGAATTTTTCAGCAAAAAGAATGATAATATTCTACCGAAAAATAAAAATTTACAACAAAGTACATCAATTTTCAATAATATTGTTGAATTTTAAAGCCGAAAGGATGAATTATCCACAAAAAGGTTGAATTTTCAATCCGAAAACATGATTTCTTAAGAAAACAGTTCATTTTCTATAACAAAAAGTTAAATGTTCAAAAAATAGATTAATTTTCAACCAAATCGTTAAATTTAAACAACAACAAAAAATACATTTTTAACATAAAGTTAATTTTCAACCGAATAGTTCAATTTTCTATCAAATTTTTGAATCATCAACCAATCCAGGTTCATTTGGAACCAAACAGTTACATTTTTAACAAAAGAGGATGAATTTTCTACCACAAAGATTACTTTCCGACCAAAAAAGACAAATTTTGAATAAAATACATAAATTGTCTACTAGAAAAAATCAAATTTCAATAAAAATATCAACTTTTAACAAAAAATGGAATAGTTTCATTGTTAGTTTAGAAAATTAATTCTCAACCAACAAAGAAGAGAATTTTCAAAAAATAGTCACATTTTTAACAACAACAAATTATTTTTCAACTAAAATGATGAATATTAAAAAAAATTATTTTTTAACCCGGAAAATCAATTTTCTAAAAATGGAATAGTTAAATTTTCAACCAAGGAGGGGAATCTTGAAATAATATGAATTTTTTACAAACTAGTTCAACTTTCAACCAACTTTTTGAATCTTCAACTAAAAAAGATGAATTTTTAACCAAATAGTTCAATTTTGAACCAAAAAGATGAATTTCCTAGCAAGAAGATTAATGTTCTACCAAAAAACTCAAATTTTCAACAAAGACATTAATTTTCAACAAAATTGTTGAATTTTGAATAGACGAATTATCTACAAAACTGTTGAATTTTCAACCTGAAAATATAAAATTAATTGTGTATCAAACAGTTAAATTTTCATAAAAATAGTTTAATTTTTAAGCAAATAGTTAAATTTAAACAAGAAATGTGTATTTTTAATAAAAAAGTTCATTTTCCACTGAATAGTTTCATTTTCTACCAAATTGTTGAATCCTCAGTCAAATCAGATTAATTTAGACCCAAACAGTTGCATTTTCAATCCAAAATGATGAATTTTCAACTGAGAACATTAATTTTTGCCAAAAAAAGACGAATTTTTAACAAAATACATGAATTTTCAACTAGAAATAATAAATTTTTATTAAAAAATGTTAATTTTTAACCAAAAATGGAATAGTTACATTTTTAGTTAGAAAAATTAATTCTTAACAAAAAAAAAACGAAGTTTCAACAAAATAGTCACATTTTTAGCAAAAGAGATGAATTTTTAACTTTTTTTGTATAGTCAGGGTGGCCAGCGATTTTTTATTGGCCAACAATTTTTAAAGAAAGCAGAACTATAAACAAATTCTTAATTTTTTGCGAAGATAAATCGTCTTTGAAATCCTAGAAATCGTTATAAAAACTTTGAAATCTTTTGAAATCACTTGAAACTTTTGTGAATTCGTTGAAATCTCTTGAAGTACTTAAAATCTTTATGCAATCTTGAAATTTCTGTGAAATATTTTTAAATTTTTGTAAAATATTTGAAATCCTTCAAATCTTTAAAACCCTTGAAATCTTTATGAAATTTTTTGAAATCTTTTGAAGTTTGTATGAAATCTTGGACATGCCATGAAAGCTTTCTTTAATTTTTGTTTGGGAAATTTTTTGTTTTCGTTTGAAATCGATGAAATATTTGCGAAATCTTTCGTATTCGTTTGAAATCACTAAAATATTTGGAATCGTTTAAAATCTTCAAAACGTTTTAAAATCTTTGAAATCTGGTGTACTTTTGTTTTTGAAATCTTTGGAATACTTGTATTCTTTTGAAATCATTATGAAATTTTAATTAAATCTTGGAAATATGTGTGAAATCTTTCTGAAATCTTTTGCATTCATCTGAAATCATTCAAATATTTTTAATCTGTGTAAAATCTTTCGAGAGTTTTAAAATCTTTGGAAATGTTCGAAATCTTTGTGAAATCTG
>CAKNYM010043226.1:19055-29847 GCA_932195095.1 Andricus curvator
CTTTTTGAAATCTTTGGAATTCTTGTATTCTTTTGAAATCTTTATGAAACTTTTATGAAAACCTTGAAATATTTGTGAAATCTTTGTGAAATCTTTCTGAAATCTTTTGTCTTCATTTGAAATCATTAAAATATTTTTAATCTGCCTAAAATCTTTTGAGAGTTTTAAAATCTTCGGAAATGTTCGAAATCTTTGTGAAATCTGATGTACATGCCTTTTTCGAAACTTTGAAATCCTTGCAATCTTTATGAAATGTTCGAAATCTTTGGAACATTTTTTCAAATCTTCTAAAATGTTTTGAAACCTTTTGAAATCGTTTCTATCTTTGAAATACTTCAAATCTTTTGAAATCCTTGAAATCTTTATGAAAATGTTATAAAATAATTGAAATCTGGTGTGCACAACTTTTTTAAATCTTTGAAATCTGTGAAATCTTTGTAAAATGTTCAAAATCCTTTTAAATATTTAAAAATCTTTGAAATATGCTGAAACCTTTTGAAATCTTCGTGAATTCGTTGAAATCTTTTGAAGTACTTAAATCATTTGTGAAATCTTGAAATTTCTGTGAAATATTTTGGAATCTTTTTAAATTTTTGTAAAATATTTGAAATCTTTAAACTCCTTGAAATCTTTATGAAACTTTTTGAAATCTTTTGAAATTTGTATGAAATCTCTAACATATTTGTGAAATCTTTCTAGAATCTTTTGTATTCAATTGAAATCATTAAAATATCTTTATTCTGTGTAAAATCTTTTGAAATCTTAGAAATCTGGTTTACTATATTCTTTTTAAAATCTTTAAAATATTTTGAATGTTTTAAAATCTTTGGAAATGTTCGAAATCTTCGTGAAATCGGTTGTACACGCCTTTTTCAAATCTTTGAAATCCTCGCAATCTTTATGAAATGTTCGATATCTTTGGGAAATTTTGTGAAATCTTTGAAATCTTTTGAAATCTTTGTGAATTTTTTCTTAAATCTTTGTTCGTAAAATCTTTCATATTCATTGAAATCATTGCATTATTTGAAGTCTTAGTGAAATCTCTACAAATCTTCTAAAAAAATTTGAAACCTTTTGAAATCGTTTTTTCCAAATCTTTGAAATCCTTTAAATCTTTCGAAAGTTTCAAAAGCTTTGTGAAAATTTTATGAAATATTTGAAATCTGGTGAGCACGCCTTTTTTAAATCTTTGAAATCCATGAAATCTTTGTGAAATGTTCAAAATCCTTTTAAATATTCAAAAATCTTTTAAATATTTTGAAACAATTTGAAATCTTTAGTTTTGTGGCTCATTCTAATTCTGAAACTGAATTAGCATCGTGATTTTCAAATAATAATCTTTATAATTTGTAAGTTGAATATCACAAAAAAATGTATACTTTAACATTCTATATTTGCGGAGACGAAATTAAAAACTTATATAATTATTCAAAATATTAAAGTCTGTTCATTGGAATCTATAAAAAAATTGGTAAAGTCTACAAAAATGCCTAAAAAACTCTTTATTTATTATGTAATGAGTAAAAGATAAATAAAATCTTGATAAATAAAAAACTTTTCAAAAAGCAATTTTCTTCTAAATTTTTTTTAAACGAGATGTTTCTTTCATAATAGATGAAAAGATTTTAATTACTTTTCGCATTCCAATAAAAGAACTGTTTTGAAAGAAAAAAAAAACTTCAATTCAAGGTTCTCGTGAAAAATTCAAGGAAATTTCTAGGGTTTCAAGGTTCAAAAAAATATCAAGGAGAATTCCAGGTTTTCAAGATTTTCAAAGTCGCTGGACACCCTGATAGTGTCCCAAAAAAAACTCGTAAGTGAAAAATGGGTTTTGCGATTTTTCTAATGCACATTGTTTCTAATACATCAAATACTACTTTATACTATTAATAAGCTGTTTGCATAAATTTTTTTAACAATTTATTATCGTTTATAGCAATTTTCTCTCAGAATAGAGTTAGAAAGTCGCAATTTTTTCCAAAATTTTCCACTTTTTGTGTAATTTTAAATTCCAGTGAGGTAATAATTATTGTTGACGAAGATAATTGTTTAAACAATTTATTATTATTTTAAATCATATTCTCTTGGAATGATGCTAGAAAATATTATTTGAGCTTGAAGGTTGAAGTATAAATCTTTTAATCAAGAAATTCATGTTCATTATGAAAGATTAAGTATTTTAAAACAAATAATAATAACAAGATTGTAATAATCGGGTGTCTCTAGAATCACGATGTTTTTTTTGGGTGTTATTCATTACGTGAGATGTTAATAAAAGCTCAAGGAAGAGTTTATAAACGAAATCCAGAAAAACCACGTGCAAGGGTAAGCTGAGAAAACAAAAATCAATTGAAGCTGTCGAGATTTAGTGAAAGAGGCTAAACAGTTACCGATTTAACGCTCATCATTCGTTCAAATTAACTTATAAACATTATGGATACTCCTTTTTCTAAAATAGCAGATACCAGTTAATTACGAAAAGAATATGAAAAAAATTTACAGAAAATTTGACCAGATTAAATATACTTAATAACGACAAAACAGAATAATTATTTCAGGAAACCTTATTTTGGATGAAAGTTTCACTAAATTAATTCTGCAAAGTTTTCAATTAAATACAAACAATTTTTTTTCAAACGAGAGCCGAGAAACTCAAAATAATTAACGATTATTATTGTTATTACTAATTCTATAAAACAATAATCAATTTAGCTATCAGATTTTTGCCTCTCACTAAATCTAAGATTGTTTTCAAAATAATTTTATGTTTTTATAATGAAAGAGTTATGTATGAAAATAAAGTTTTTAATCATCAGAGAAATTATCCATATGTATTCAAGCCATCACATATTATCGAAAATATGAAATATTATTAATAAATAATATAATCTCATCAAAAACATCTATGATGAAAAAAATTCCGCCAAGTGAAAACTTATTAGTACAATCAACATATTTTGTAAAATCAAAGTTTGCCAAGTAATTTAAAAATATATCTAAATTTTGAAATCTTCTCAAATTGATAAGATTTAAAAACTTTTAAGAATGTGTTAAAAGGGGAAAAATGAAAACGTAGCGAGATCATTATTATTCAAAAAAAGAGAAAATCTCGCCAATTTTTCATTTTTTCCCCTTTTAATATATTCTCAAAATTTCTCTCATTTTATCAATAAAAGAAAATTTCCAAATTTAGATTTCTTTTAGAATTAATTCGCAAACTTTGATTTCACAAACTATGTTTATTGTACTGAAAACTTTTACTTTTTCAAATTTTTAACATCGTAGATGTTTTTGGTGCGATTTCACTTCTTTTTCAATACAAATTTTCATCAAATAATATACCTGTTGTAAATTATTAATAATATTCAATACTCATTCGTCTTTAAGAAAGACATGTTTAAAACTTTGTACAAATCTCCAGGTCGATCGAATTACTGAAAAATCCAATTTTTTAAATTAAAAGTGCAAAATCTTGAAAATTAAATAATGACGCAATAAACTTTAGGTTTGGCACCCCCAAACCCCTTGTATTGTGCCCGGAAAATGCCCCAAAAAATGAAATATAGCAGTTTTATGTAAAAGTCATGATAAAGACCGTCTTTTTTTAATTTTCTCAAAATTAATTATTTTTATTCCATAAGTCACAAGTTTTCAAGTGTTTTTACACTAATTTTCAATTGTTTTTACACTAATTTTCAAATGTTTTTACACTAATTTTCAATTGTTTAATCTAATTTTCAATTATTTAAACTATTATAATTTGTTTAAACCATTTTTTTCGCCTGCAACACGTAAAAAGTTATTATTTTCTGGAATTATTTACACAATGGACGAATTTTGAAAGTAATATATTTGTTAACGATATTTGGAAATTATTTAAACAATTTTTATTTGTTTGAACAATTTTGTTTTCCTCTAAATCTTTTAAAGTTACTGCTAACTGGATTTGATAACACATTTAATGAATGCGAAGAGTGATTTTTTGTGTGAAAGACACTTTACAATTAGTTAAACAATTGTAATTTATTTGAAAAAAAATTGTTTTCAGTAAATCTTGAAAAGTTAGTGAACGTTAAGAGTGATATTTATTGTAGAAGAAATTTTGCTATTATTTAAACAATTAATGATCATTTACTTGGGCCTTTCACAGGAAAGGTGGAGAAAATGTAAAATGAAATTCTTTTCAATCTTAATTTAAAAAAAAAAAGCTATGGTTTCTTTTATCTCTTATAGTCTCAGACTGTGTAGACTATTATTCAGTATTTGCTTATTTCAGGACTCATCTTCTAATTTTTCAAACAATAATCATTTTATAAACAATTTTTTTCAGTTATGTTATTGATATTTTTTTCAGATTGATTTTATTAACAAAGGAAAATACTGATTTATAAGCGACATTATTTCCAAAAGATGACTTTTCACGATTTACAGGATAAAATAATTATTCAAACGAATGAAAATTGTTAAAGCAATTGCTAAGTATCTTAAGCAAAAAAATTACAATTTTTGCATTCTCTAATTGTGTCATTAATCCCAGAAAATGATAACGTTTTACGATTTATAATGGAAGAATTTTTCAAACAAATGAAAACTGTTTAAATGATTAGCAAATATGTTGAACAAGAATTATTATCCTTGAAATTCATCAACTGTATCATTTATCTCAAAAAATAATAATTTTTCATGATTTACAGGCGAAAAAAATTATTTGAAAAAATAATAATTGTTTGAACAATTAGAAATTAGTTTGAAAATTCTTGAAAACTTGTGACTTATCGAATAAAAATAATTTTTTTTTTGAGAAAATTTTGAAAATATTGTCTTTAGCATGAATTTTACATAAAACTGCTATTTTGCATTTTTGGGGCATTTTCCGGGCACATTACAAGGGGGTTTGGGGTGCCAAAACTAAATTTTATTTTGGTGTAAATCGTTCCTTGAACATTCCTTCAGAGGTCAATAAACTTCGATTTACAAAAAGTTAATAACAAGTACTTTTTTCAAATTTTGGCGAAAAACGAGCTTTTCCTATTTAAAACCCAATGAAAACAAACAAATTGTGCATAAAAAGTGCAATTTCTCAGGAAATAAATGATAAATCAAAATTTTCTGATGAACAGCACTGAAAATTCATCCAGTCAGTTTATATTGAAATTTTTAGACCAATCGGTTGAATATTGTAGGCTACAGGTCTACTGAACTGTTCAAAAATCAAAATTTAAGTTTTAACAAGTGAAATATTTTTAGAAATAATTGATGAATAAATATTTTCTAGCAAAATAGCACTGGAGCTCTATCTGGTCAATTTATCCTAAATTAAATCGCGATTTTTTATTAATTGTAAAAGGTTTTATTCAAATGGATAAAGAATTTGGCGGAGAAATCCACAAAAAGCGCTAAGTGCATAGATAGTTCGAGAAAATATATTCCCGATTTCTTTTTTACTTGGCTGTGATTCACTGCCGCGAATCTTGATGTGTTGCACCAAAAAAAAATGACTAATTTGAACAGTCACGCTCCAATATTATTTGTTTATAATAAAAAACAAATAATGTGCCAATAAATTTCTTAAATTGGAAAAAAAAGTTGTTCCATTGTATTTTAAATAGCGATTATTTCAATATTTTTCGAATCTGCCTCGACTTACTTCTTTGAAATTTAATAGGCCTTAATTTCAAAAAGAGACTTTAAAGTAAAGAAACAAATGTGTCTCATAAAATTTGTTCATCAAAAAACTGTCATTTTTTTTTCTCATGGGATCTAGTCCTAACATAATTTTTATTTCATGATTCACATCATTACTTACAGACATCTGACGATTCACTTTCTACAACTGAAATTTATTTACAAAACGTGAGAAAAATGCAAACACGATATATGAAACTTCGATACATGAAACTTCGATTTTCCCACAAGATCCAACGAAAATACTTCCTAATTCCACCAACTACAATTTCCCAACACAATAACAATCTGAACAAATATTTTCCTACACACCCCTTTCGGTGACAAAGCCTACTCCTTTCTACCTGTGCCCAATCTTCATGGACATAAGCACCACATATTGTGCTTGAAAGCCTGAAATAAAATCACTCCCATTTCCTGTGGAGATTATAGATTATACGGATTTGAAAAATGCCATCCACTCGATAATTTCGGCCTCTGGGTCTGGTGCCTCTTCTAACTATGGTCCAGCATTCAGCAAGGGTTCTGCGACAATGGCACATGGTGCCTAGTGCTTAACAAAGAGTGAATATTTTGAAAGAGTTATATGGAAAGGGGTGCAGATGGAAGGTGAACGCGAAATGTCCAGGGAAAAAAAGAGGGAGATAAGGCAAATTGGCAAGCGTAGGATGGCGGCAGATGGTCCAAAATTTGGATTCAGGTAGGCGAACATTCGAACAGATCGGAAGCAAACGCGAGAGATGGCAGACACCTGCTCGGCCAAGGGGGAGCCTGACGGGGATGGTGGAGCAGCCGAGTGGAAACGTTTTTTAAATAACCGTCCACACTCAGCAGGTCCGAGATATGCGGCGCTTCTCTTTTAGTCTTTTGCTTTTGCTTTTGCTTTTACCTCGTCGGCTGGAAGGTTAGAAGAAAATTGCAGACTTGCAGACCGGTACGGAAGCATGCCTCGAAACTGTATTTTGTTTTTCTTGCACATCATATACTGGGTGTCTTTCATCCTTGAGGGCATATATATGAATCTGGTTTCTATTCTCTTTTTTCTTTCGAGCCTTTTTTTTAGTGAAACTGTTTCTATTTTTTTTAATTGGGAAAAGTACAAGTTTAATCCGCCTGGCAAGAGCAACCTAGCAGGTTGCGTCATGTTAGCTTACTTCGGTTTACGCATAAACCCGAGCGTAAGCAGAGTAAGCTAACATAAACGCATCCTGCTTTTTTTCCTTTGCTTATTGCCTGTTGAAATTTCGAAAAATTTGTTTATTTCATATTTCAAAGATATTTTTTCGTAAAATTGTGTCTGTTTTGTTTAAAAATTTGAAAAGTGCAATTTTAATGCGTCTGGCAAAGGCAACCTAGCAATGTGCGTCACACAGTGGGACCAAACGCATATTTTTCGTTCAAAAAAGACTACAGACTTCAATTTTGCCCCGATTTGCGATTTTTTTTGTTAATTGGAGGGCACTCAATTTCAAAGAGCACCTTGGTCATAGATTTTTGAATTTTCGTTTGGTTATTTATTATATGTTTACTCAAAGTATGAGAAAATCGACATTTTTCACATCATTATTACTCTTCAACAACGGTTTGCATATAATGAAAATTGTATCGAGACGGGGAAAGTCCCAGACGATTGGAAAAAAGCGATTATCGTACCAATATACAAAAGAAAGGGAGATAAAAACAACTGCAGTAATTACAGAGGTATCAGCCTACTAAGTACCGTAAGTAAAATATACTCAAAAATACTTATTCGTAGGGTAATGGAAATCACAGAAGAAAACATATGGGAAGTCCAAAGTGGATTTATGCCAGGAAGATCATGTACAGATCAGATATTTAGCCTAAGACAGATCACAGAAAAAAGCTTGAGAGTAGGAAAGAAAGTTTTCTGTGCATTTATTGACCTAGAAAAAGCATTTGACACGGTAAATAGAAGTAAACTTTGGGAAGTTCTTAAAGAATACGGAGTAAATGGAGGGCTCCTGCAAGCAATAAAAACAATATATACAGGTAGTAAAGCGAGCGTAAGGGTAAACGGGAAACTGAGTGACTGGTTCGATATTACGCAAGGCGTGAAACAAGGATGCGTTATGTCCTCGTGGCTATATATCATATTCATGGATAAGTGTCTAAGAACTGCACTCTTCGACGAAGAAGGTGTAGATCTCCAAACAGTTAAGGTACGTGGGTTAGCTTTCGCAGATGACAAGATTGTTATGGCAGAATCAGTCGAGGACTTGCAAAGAATGTTGAATAAACTGCATACAAGCATGAAGGACATGGGACTCAAAATTAACGTAAATAAAACAAAAATCATGGTGTTTGAGGGAAAGAGTGAGAAAACAATGTGCAACATTGTCCTAAATGATGAGAGATTAGAACAAGTTGACAAGTACGTATATCTAGGTAGTCTATTCACTAGCGATGGAAAAATAGATGGGGAGTTAGATAGGCGCATAAATAAGGGTAAACAGGTTATCGGTAGAGCAGGGTCCATCCTAACAAATAAAAACATATCAAAAAAAGCTAAAATGGCCATACACAATTCTATATTCGTACCGACTGTACTATACGGTAGCGAGACATGGACCTGTCAAGAAAAGGACAGGAGTAAAATTAACGCGATCGGCATGAAACCTCTGCGCATAATATGCGGGAAAACACTAATGGACAAAGTCCGAAACGAGACAATCCTCAACGAATGTGGTGCAAAAGAGACAATAGTTGACACATGGGAAAGAAATCAGTTAAGATGGTTCGGACATCTTGAAAGAATGAAAGATGAACGACTGACCAAACAAGTGTATGAAGGTAAAGTAAATGGCAGAATGCCCAGAGGTAGACCGCCGAAAGAATGGTTAGAATCTGTAAATGAGACATTAATCCGTAGAGACATAAGAAGCCATAGGAACACAAGAGCTTGCATGAAAAAATGCATGGACGTGAAGGAAGCTAGAGTAGTATGCCAGGACAGAAAAGTGTGGCGACAAATAGTTTGTAAACAGAGTGACAGTAGAATGAATGACGCCTGAAACAAAGATCTTGGATACTAATGGGCCCAAGTGGAGAACCATACATAACAATTTTGTGAGGCTCTTCACTTGGGGTGATCGCTAGAGAGATTGATCAGCAACCTGGGTCGGAGCAGTGTTGCGGAGTAAACGTGTCATTTAAATAAATAACACGAGAATTCCAGATCAATCTAAAATATATATACCTAACACTTATATACCTATCCACCTCATACCTATATTCCTACCTACCTTATACCTTTATACCCATATGCACACTACTATTCTCCAACCGAGCAAGTCACGCCTACCCCGAAAGGGAAATGGCTTAATGGTATAATAATAATAATAATAATAATAATCTGGAATGAACGCAAGAGTACTCTCAGAATACAAATAATTTGATTATTGTATTTTTTAATTATTATAAACGAATAAAATTAACAAATAGCCAAATATCGTAATTGTGGTTGAAAAACATTCGTTCTCAGCAAAAAATGCTTTAAATTATTGTGAGAGTGATCGTCAGTAACAATTTCTATAAAACATTAACAATTATAATATTCATAAACCATTTTTGTGAAAAATGTTGGAATTATTGATTTTTCAATTTCGGATTTTCCTTCATCATCTGAATTGATGCAGATATTCCTGAAAATAACATAGGTTCAATTATATTTGTTAAAATAGAACAATTGTTCATCTTGTAAGCAAATTAAATAAACTCAAAGCTTTGGCACTTTTTTAAATACATGAAAATTTCGTCATATTTGAAATTCAATAATAACAATAAATAATAGAAATTGCTTATTGTTAAGTTTACATAGAAATATAGACTACAAATCTCTTTAACCAAATTGTAAAGCAGCTATAGCGCAAAAAACTTATTTTCCTGGCCAAAGTGCCGAAGCTTTATGTTTATTTATTTCATTTGTTTAAAAGATTAACAATTGTTGCATTTTAACAAATGTAACTGAACCTATGTTATTTTCAAGAATATCTGCATCAATTCAGATGATGAAGGAAAATCCGAGATTGAAAAATCAATGATTCCAACATTTTCCACAAAAATGGTTTATAAATATCATAATTGTTAATGTTTTATAGAAATTGTTACTGACGATCATTCTCATAATAATTTAAAGCATTTTTTACTAAGAACAAATGTTTTTCAACCACAATTACGATATTTGGCTATTTGTTAATTTAATTTGTTTTTAATAATTAAAACATACAATAATGAAATTATTTGTATTCTGGAAGTACTCTTGCGTTGATTCAAGATGATTTTCATTATATGCAAACCGTTGTTGAAGAGTAAATAATAATTATGTGAAAAATGTCGACTTTCTCATACTTTGAGTAAACATATAATAAATAAACAAATTAAAATTCAAAAATCTATGACCAACATGCTCTTTGAAATTTAGTGCTCTTCAATTAACAAAAAAAAATCGAAAATCGGGGCAAAATTGAAGTCTGCCTTTTTTTTTTGAACGAAAAATATGCGTCATGTTAGCTTACTTCAGTTTACGCATAAACCCGAGCGTAAACCAGAGGATGCTAACAAGACGCCTGCTAGGTTTCCTTTGCCAGCCGCATTGAAATAGCACTTTTTTAATTTGAAAACAAAATAGAAACAGTTTCACTAAAAAAATGTTTGGAGAGAAAAAAGGTGAGTAATATGTAGAATATGTATGCACAAAAATGATATTTTAATATTTAACAGTTCGATCTCGAAATTTGACCCCGCAAAACCGAATTTAAATTAATGTCCTTAAGTACCACAATGTGAAAAAAATTTTTGGAAAGCTTTCGAAAAAATGTTTTGCCAATGGGGGCCGTCCATAAATTACGTAAAGTCTTTTGGGTGGGTCCTTAAAAAACAAAATTCAAACCAATGTTATTGTAAACAGCTGTTTGTCAGTTAGTTTATTGTTAATTGGAACAATATTACTTATAATTTACCTAATATCATAAGTAGTAACTAGTTTTGTTAGTATTAGTATTAAATCTAATAATCATAAATTCACGAAATAATAATAATAATGAATTAACAAATGTGGGGTCATCCACAAATTACGTAAGGTACTTTT
>CAKNYM010043226.1:29947-88435 GCA_932195095.1 Andricus curvator
CCCCCCCCCCCCCCCGCCTTACTAAGATTTTTTAAACTTAAGGAACGACCTCTATGCAAGATATAAACTCTGTTAAATAAAGAAACGTTGTAACCTTAATGAAATTAATTTTAGAAACTAAAATTGTTAGTGTAATTAGTAAGTGTAGTCCGTAAGTGCAGTAGCATTGGAAATTTAACTTTATTTTCTACGCAAAACTTCCAGTTTTCTAACCAAATGTTTTTTCAAATGATTGAAAATGAACTTCATTTTTTATTTAAACTATTATTTTTTAGTCTATAAATAATTAAAATTCATATTTATTTAGCGTAGGCTTCACAGTCTTTCCCCTTTTTTTCGTTTTTCCACCTAAATGTGAACTAAATTAATGAAATCCAACTATTTTTGGTTAAAGGTTATTCTTTTTGGTTAAAAAGTAAACCCTTTTGTTGAAAATTTGTCTTTTTGGCTAGAAAATTTGACAATTTGATTGAAATTTATTTTCCTTTTTTGTTTGAAAAGTCATCTCGTTTTGAAGACATTTCATATTTTTTGGTTAAAAATAAAATATTGTGATTAAAAACTAAACGTTATGGGTTGAAAATTCAACTGCTTTGTAGAAAATTCGTATTTTCGGTTCGAAAATTCAACAATCTGGTAGAAAATTACACTATTTTGGTCGAAAATTGAATTACTTTGTTAAAAATGCGTTATTTTAGTTGAAGATTCGTGATTTCAGATTAAGATTCATCATTTTACTTAAAAATTTATTTCTTTGGTTGTAAATCTCACTATATTGTTGTAATTTTTCAATTTATTGTAATTTTCAGGTATATGCATAACTAATTTTAATATATTGAAAACTTACTATTGAAAATTAATGAATTTGTTCATTTAAAAGTTGACCAACTGCAATGAAATAAGCGTTTGAAGTTGAATAATTTTTAATTTGAAGTATTTAGAAATGTTCGATAACAAAACTGGAAAGCTTTCGATATTAAAGCTTATATCTAATCAGCTTACCATTTTTAAATTGAAAAATTTCATTTGGCATACAGAAAAAAGTCGCGAAGGAGCTTTGTTTAAAATGCAATCATCTTACAAATAGGTATTTACATAAGAAAGATTTCATATACAGTATGTACATTTTACATACTCAGAAAAATTATTTTTCTTCAAAAATTAAAGAAACCGTTTCTTTAACATAATTTTTCCATTTAACTGAACATAAGTTTAAATTGAAGAAAATCATTTGAAAAAAATTGTCATTGGAAGAAAAAACTATTTCGTTGAACCCAAGAAACTTCTTTAAAACAAAATAAATTTCTTTAAGTCAAAGACATTTTTTTAAACTGAAAAATCTTTCTTCTGAGTGCATGTGGCAAAATATCAAATTTAATTGAAAAAATAAATTTCGTACTCGATGTAGAAAAAGTGCCGGAAAGTTATGAAGTACTTCCGATTTTTTTGTAAAAAATTCCTCATCCTCATCGGAAAAATTTCCAATAATTTCGGAAAGTTATACAATTTTCTAACCAATATGGTGAATTTCCTATCTTTTCGGAAATCAATATCTTCGGAAGATTTGCGGATATTTACGGATAATTTGCCCATTTTTTTCGGAAAAACTTTTTATTCATCGCTTTCGGAAATATTTTCTACTACTATGTTGTAGGAAAAGTTTCCAAAATGTTGTGCAGTGCAGATGCCAGTTTGACAGACTCGACATGCTAGACTTCAGGTTGCGAAACATCTATCATCCTTGGAGTTAAGGATATTTTCTACCTGAGGTTCCTCAAGCTCAAGAGGTTAATTGTAAGACTTTTCTTCAAGGACTTCCGAGAGGACCTGTTATGTTTGCTAGTCTACCTTTAGGGCCTTTAGGCCCTTTAGGGAAATTCTATTTTCAGTGTCAGAAATCTCTATTTCAGTTTCTTATTTGGCAATATTTATTTTTTCATATTTTTGTTTCTCTGAATTTCAAAGTAAGAATTTTGAAATAATATGGAAAATTTGATAAGTTTCGAGAAATGTTTATTTTTTAAAGTCTATTCTTTACTGCAAATATTTCATCCTTTCAATTTTTCTGAAGGTGTAAGCTGTAAACTGTAAAGTAAACTGAAGAGCGAATCGGCAAACTCTTCTCTCAATCTTTTCCTTTCCATAACTTTTTCTTTGAAAAAAAGTTTTTATTTCCAAGAAAATAAAATGTTGCTAGAATAAATGTTGGTTCTTGTCAAAAACATGTTGTTTTGGGACTGCTTTAAAATATCCGCTTCCTCTCAACCCTTTTACCATGAATATTTGAGGGATACTATAACATCCCGGAAATTTTTTTCATCACAACATTTTTAATATTGGTGTACTTATTCTTACATAGGTCATAAAAATCCGATCGTGCCGTTTTTTCACACACAAAAAAATAATAATTTAAACAAGGTCTTTAATTTTGAGATATTATAAAATAAAAAAATTTTAAAAATAGCACTAAATGGTATTGTATTGTTGTATTGTTTCTTCAGTAAGTATCAAGGTTCATGGTAGCGAATTGTTGTCAAATTAAAAAAAAATCGACCAAAAATTGTCTGAGATTGAAAAAAAAAAAACATAAAATCAACCCATTTGATAAGAATTATTTAGTTTTAAAAATGTTATGTATTTAGTGTAAAGAAGGGAAATTACTTAATAACATGGATAGAAAAATTTTTTAAACTATTCAATGTTTAAAAAATTAATCAACTCAATTTTATAATTCAATTCATAAATCAAATTCAAATTGGAATTGACGAATCGAATCAAAATTTAAATAGACAAATCGAATCTAAATATAAATTGAATTAAAGAATTAATCAATTCAATATATTTAATTAACTTTAAACAAAAATTGTTGGAACAATTTAATTAGTTTAATTCAGTCTAATTTAGTAACTTAGTGATTTAATGAAAATTACATTAATTTAACACACATATATTTTTTTTAATACAAATTAAAGCATGAAATCCTACCAAAAGCATCTGCGGTGCAAAACATCTACCAAGTACAACTACGTGAATTTGTGAAATCGAAGTTGGCTGAGTAATTTGAAAAAAATTCATAATAAAAAATATTAAGAATATTTTTTATAAAGTATACTATAAACATTTTTAAAATAATTTTTAAAAATCCATTCAAAACATTACATTATAAGTCTTGACGGAATTGAATATAAAAGAAAAATTATTTCTTAACATATCTGGGTACGGGCGATTGATGGTATAATTTAATCCTGCCAAATTTTAGAAAAAGCTTTTAAACTGTATTTTGAAAATTTCTAAATCTTCATTTATAATGAAAGTTTATGGAAAATTAGATGGAAATATCGTATTTTTAAACAAAATTTTTTTTTCTTAGTAACTGTTCGATGTTTCGTGTGTATCTGAGAAACGATGGGAGCTTACACAACTGCCAAAATACAGGTGGTCTCATATCAAAATCAACCACAGCTGTTCAAATCAAGACAGACCGTATTTTATAATCTATTTTGATATGGGCTTTTTTTGAAAAAAATTGTTTCAAAACCTAATATCTCGCGAAAAAATTGACCAAAATGGAAGATCCTTGAATGAGGTTAGAGTTCATTTAATGCAGAATAAGGAAAAATCATAGAGAAAAGTTGTTCCGAATCTCCCGGTATGGAAAATCCATGGATAGTTAGTAATTTTTTTACGAAAACTCTGAAAAGTGTTAGAAACATGATAAAAATGGTTATATTTAGGATTTCGAGGTCGCCGAATACAAATCTGATATCATAATTTTGAAATTCAAAATGGCGGATCCAATATGGCAGACCATAAATTAGAAAAACGGTGGAAACTTTACAAAAATTGCCATATGTAGGTTTTTGTGTTAGCTGAATCCAAATATAATATCATAATTTCCAAATTCAAAATGGCGGACTATAAATCGTAAAACAAATATTAACTTTACAAATATGTACAGTCATATTTAGGTTTTGAAGATTGTTCAATCCAAATCTGATATCAGAATCTTTAAATTAAAAATAGTGAATGCAATATGGCGGATCATAAGTTGAAAAATGTTAGAAACTTTAAAAAATGGCCATATGTGAGTTTTTACCATCGCTAAATCCAAATCTAATACAATTCCTTCAAAATTCAGAATAGAGGATCCGCAATATGGCGGACCATACATTTTAAAAATTGTAGAAACTTTACAACAATCTTCATATTTGTAGGTTTTTGAGGTCGCTGATTCTAAATCTAATAATAAATTTTTTAAATTCAGAATATGATAATATCAAAATACATGCACAAATTTTCTGTGACTAAAAATGGATGGACAAACATTTTTACATAAAACCAATCACTTTGTTCTGTACTTGATCCGCCATTTTTAATTTTTATATATGGACTCTAGATTTGGAATCAGCGACATTGAAAACCTCAAGTAGCAATTTTGAATCAAATAGGTTTTATTTTTACAATTTAGTTCCTCCTCATGGCTATTTATCATATTTATGGACGAGTGTCTAAGAATTGGACCTCTTCAACGAACAAGGTGTGAATCTCTGGACAGTGAGGGTACGTGGGTTAGCGTTCACCAATGATAAGGTTTTTATGCCAGAGTCAATCGAAGACTTGCCAAGAATGTTGAGAAAACTGAATACAAGCCTGAAGATTAAATGAAGATAAATACCACTTGGAATTTGTTTAACCAATTTTTATAAACAAGTTCACAGTGTAAATATTTTATAACGATCAGGCTCAATTTTGTACGGCACCAACTATGAATATTCTCCTGATGACTCTTTGCTACGATACTTCACAAATTTACAAGAATTATTAATTATTCAAACAATTTCAATTAACAAATTCATATTGTGGCTATTTTTCAAAGAATATGCTCAATTATTTTTACAGAAACAACTACAAACGTCTTTCTGATGACTTTTTGCTATGATAATTTGAAAATTCACAGAAATAATAATTATTTAAATAATTTTCATAAACAAATCCAGAGTTTGGTTATTTTACCACGAATACGCTCCGTTTTTTCACCAAATCGACTAATAATGTCTTTCCGATGACTCTTTGCTATAATTCTTTCCCAATTGACAACAATTTTAAATTATTTAAAATTTTGTTATAAAAATCAAAGTATCATAGCAAAGAGTCATCGGAAGGACATTCTTAGTTGATTCCGTAAAAAAGAGCTTATTGGTTGAAAAATATCGGAACTGTGAATTTGTTAATAAAAATTTTTTAAACAATTTTTTGCTAAATAGCTTCTATCTTTAATTAATAGTAATGAAACATTAGTTTATCTCACGTTTTAACTCTAAGCTTGAATGAGCTAAACATTGCCAATCCAGAAAAATAACTTCTGTTCATTAATTTGTTTATAACGTAATAAACCAGTTTTGAAAATTATTTTGAATCATTGGAAATTATTTCTAGATAGTTTTAGCACTTATAAAGCCATGTTTGACCAATCTGACAATCTTAAAAAGGATAGTACTTTTACAAAGTTGAAAAAAAATTTCAATTTTGTTGTTGAATAAAAAAAAAACCCCAATTTTTTATCAAAATTCCAAACGCACAAATCTTTGAGAAATTGTAATATCTTTCATTTTTGAAAAACATAAAATTAGCATTTTTGGACATTTTCTGGACTAGTATAACAACCTCGATAACAACAAAATGCAACATCTTCTAATTATATTCTCACCTGGGTGAAATCAATTAACATCAGCTAATCATACAACACGTTTGGAAGAAGATATGGACCAGCATATCAATAAAATCCAACTTCGTCTAATTACATTCTTACCGTGTCAACATAAACTATAACATCATCTTATCATACAAAATGGTTGCAAGAAGATACAATAATGGAACAGATCAACTGTAGAGATGGGTTCTTTCAAAGGATTGGATGGACCAGTATACCAACAAAATGCAAAATCTGATAATTAGATTCTTACCTGGTCAACGTCAATTAACTTCAGCTAATCATACAACATGGTTGGAAGAAGATATAACAATGGGACAAACCAACTATACAGATGGGTTCTTCCAAAGAATCAGATGGATCAATATGCCAACAAAATCCAACATCTTTTTTATTAAATTCTTTCCTGGTCAACATCTATTAACATCAGCTAATCATACAACACTGCTCAAAGAAGATACAGCAATGGAACAAATTAACTGTACAGATGGATTCTTTCGAAGGATCAGATGGACCTATATACCAACAAAATCTAACATCGTCTTATTAAATTCTTACCTGGTGAACATCAATGAACATCAGCTAATCATACAATACGGTTGGAAGAAGATCCAACAATGGAACACACCAACTATATGGGTTCTTTCAAATGATCAGATGGAACGATATACCAACAAAATCCAACATCTTTTTAATTAAATTCTTTCCTGGTCTAATCTAATCTATTAACATCATCTAAGCATGCAACACGGTTGGAAGAAGATACGCCAATAGAACAAACCAACTGTATGGGTTCTTTCAAAGGATTGGATGGACCAGTATACCAACAAAATACAAAATCTGATAATTAAATTCTTACCTGCTCAACATCAATGAGCATCAGCTAATCATACAATATGGTTGGAAGAAGATACAACAATGGGAGAAACCAACTATACAGATGGGTTCTTTCAAAGGATCAGATGGAACGATATACCAAAAAAATTCAACATCTTCTAATTAAATTCTTACCGTGTCAACATCAATTAACATCAGCTAATCATACAACACTGTTCGAAGAAGATACAACAATGGAACAAATCAACTATACAGATGGATTCTTTCAAAGGATCAGATGGAACAATATACCAACAAAATGCAAAATCTGATAATTAAATTCTTACCTGGTCAACGTCAATTAACATCAGCTAATCACACAACATGGCTGGAAGAAGATACGACAATAGGACAAACCAACTATACAGATGGGTTCTTTCAAAGGATCAGATGGAACAATATACCAACAATACCCAACATCTTTTTAATTAAATTCTTTCCTGGTCAACATCTAATAACACCATCTAATCATAGAACACGGTTGGAAGAAGATACAACAATGGGACAAACCAACTATACTGATGGGTTTTTTCAAAGGATCAGATGGACCAATATGCCAACAAAATCCAACATCTTTTTAATTAAATTCTTTCCTAGTCAACATCTATTAACATCAGCTAATGATACAACACGGTTGGAAGAAGATACAACAATGGAAGAAACCAACTATATGGGTTCTTTCAAAGGATTGGATGGACCAGTATACAAACAAAATCCAAAATTTTATAATTAAATTCTTACCTGTTCAACGTCAATTAACATCAGCTAAAAAAAGAAGAATTGTTAAAAACAATATTAAATTGATTACAAAAACATATTTTGACATGGCCCGAATTCAAATCGCCTCGATTTAAAATCGTCCAAATTTTCAAACCCTGAAGTATATAAAGCCCCTGACTTAGGAAGCATCTGCATATAGATGTAAAAGAATTAAAAAAAGTGGTTTCTGCTCGGAATCTTGGAATCTGGGAAGCGTCCAAGGACCAGGCGGGACCAGGTTTGGGACTTTAGAAAGAAGTGAAGGGCAGAAGGTGGGTTGGATAAAAGGTAAAGGAAAATCGGACGTGAGGTCTCAGGTAGAATTTTTTCTCTCCCCTACTCGAATCGAGCTGCACCTGCCGTTCCCTCACGAACGCGACGCGGATGGTCCGGTGCATGTAAATAATGCATTACCATCCTGTATAAGTTTCGAAGGAGTTTAGGTTCTACGAGGATGTGCAGGCACGTACGAACGTGCCACTCAGAAAGAGAACTCAGCAGCCATATCGGCGGCGCGTTATAGAAACGACATTCGATTCTCAAAAATATTCACTGGGCACTCTGGGCAGTCGAGCAAGAATCACCTGCGATGGGCACATGGTCAAGATCGTTTTTCAAAAAAATTTGTGAACGTGATCCAAACAATTCTCGTAAATTCCATCGTCAATTTTCCTCTTGGAAGATTTCGTCACAGTTGTCCAATGATGCAGCCCAAAAGCTACATAGTTGGACTGAGCAATATAAAGGCTCGAAAAAACCATATTTTTCAATGAAAAATAACTTGCAGAAAAAAAATGTTCAACTTAGGGGACATGCATAAATTACGTAAGGTCTTTCGGAGGGGGGAGGAAGTAGGACAACGATTTTTCTGTGCTATTTAGTCAAAAGTTTAAGTACTTTCTTCAAAGTTCATTTTTTCTAGTTAAATATTCATCATTTTAGTTAAAAATTCATTTCTTTGGTCGAAAATGTTAATGTTTTCTTGAAAATACGTTTTATTGGTTGAAAATTTATTTTTCAATTTAAAATTTAACTATTCCATTTTTAGTATAAAATATATCATTTTTAGTGAAAAATTTAATTATTTGGTTGAAAATGTATGTAATTTATTGAAAATTTGTCCTTTTTGGTAGAAACTTGATCTTTCTGGTTCAACTGTTTTGTTAAAAAAATCGTATTTTTTAAATGAATTCAACAGTTCTAAGTTTGAAATTAATTTTTTTTTTTTTTAAACATCAACGATTACATTTTTTATTATAAATATTTTTTCTTATTGAAAATCAATTATTTAGACTGGAAATTGAACTATTCAATCATCATCAACATCTTCTCGGTTGAAAATTTACATATTTTGTTAACAATTAGTTTTTTATAAAAAATCAATTTTTTGTGCCATCAATGTAAATATGCGGTTAAAAATAAATCTGTTTAAGTTAAGGGTTCAAATATTTTGTTGAAAACTGGTATTTTTTGTTATGTTTAACTGCTTTTAATTTAAAATGAAAATATTTTTTGGTTGAAATATCATACATTACATTTACCCTTAAGAATTTGCATTTTTTTAGTTGAAAATTTGTCTTTTTGATTTCAAAATTCATCTCTTTTGGTGAAAATTAATTCTTTGTCAGTTAGAAATAAAACTGGTTGAAAATTTATTTTTTCAATTTAAAATTTAACCATTTCATTTTAGTATAAAATATATAATTTTTAGTGAAAAATTCAATTATTTGGTTGAAAAAGTATGTATTTATTCAAAATTTGTCCTTTTTGGTAGAAACTTGATCTTTCTGGTTCAACTGTTTTGTTAAAAAACTCGTATTATTTAATGAATTCAACAGTTGTAAATTTGAGATTATTATTTTTTTTTTTTTTTGAAGCATCAACGATTAAATTTTTTATTTTAAATATTTTTTGTTATTGAAAATCAATTATTTCGACTGGAAATTGAACTATTCAATTTTCAGCAGAAAATGTATTTCCTTTAGTTTAAATTCAACTATTTGGATGGTAATTAATGTATTTTCTTGAAAACTCGTATTTTTTTGTCTATATCTTCTCGGTTGAAAATTTACATCTTTTGTTAAAAATTAGTTTTTTTATAAAAAATCAATTTTTTGGATTATCAATGTAGATATGCGGTTAAAAATAAATCTATTTAAGTTAAGGTTTCAAATATTTTGTTGAAAATTGGTCCTTTTTATTAAGTTTAACTGTTTTTTATTTAAAATGAAAATATTTTTTGGTTAAAATATCATATATTACATTTACCCTTGAGAATTCGAATTTTTTTAGTTGAAAATTTGTCTTTTTGGTTTCAAAATTCATCGTATTTTGGTGAAAATTAATTCTTTGTCAGTTCGAAATGAAACTGGTTGAAAATTAAACTACTTTGTTGAAAATTTTTTTTTTTTTTTGGGATTAAAAATTAATTTTTGCAACTGATAATTTGACGATTTGGTTGAAAATATAACTATTTGGTTGGAAATTAACTTTTATGTTGAAGATTTATATTTTTGGGTAGAAAATGCAACTGTTTTGTAGAAAACTCGTCTTTTTGTCTGAAAAATGCAATACTTTGGTAGAAAAGTTTGGTCGAAAGTTTAACTACTTTGTTAAAAATTCATTTTTTTAATTGGAGATTCATCTTTTTACCTAACAATTTATTTCTTTGGTGGAAAATTTAACTATTTTGTAGAAAATTCTTTTTTTCATTGAAAATTAATTTTTTGTTTAAAAATTCAACTATTTGGTTGAAAATTTAACTTTTTTTTTGGTCTATGTAATTTGTTTATAATTTTATAAATTATTTACGTATACTTATTATTCTGATTTATGCAGGATTTATTGAATTTGAGAATATTTAGAGCAGTGACACACTTGGAAAGTTATAACAAAAAAATTCATTTGTTTCAAATAAAAAGTGTTTCTTCAGCTAAAAAAAATAGCAGTAACGCGTTATACCTGGAAGCCTCAAGGTCATTTAAAAATTAAAAATTTATCCTAGACTCTTTTACAGAGAATTCTCATGGCCTTCCACCTTTTTGAGGGAAAAAAATTCCACAAAATCCTAGAAAAAAATGGATGGTATCATACACGATACGTGAAATAATCAGAGTTTCCTCTCTCGGATTCTCGACTGAACAATAAAAAAAAAAAAGATAAAGTAGAAAAAAGTAGATTTTGGGAGTTTTTCCGTTTCTTTTCTCTAGTTTTTCCCGACTGTCAAGTCAGCTAGACACCTTGGATAACTGTTTGATTCAACTTTTTTTTGAATTGAAGATTGGACATTGTTGATTCTTTTGCATTATCTTCAGTAAAACCAAAATTAGTTAAAGTTGGTATCTGGCGAAATTGTATTTTATTTATTGATATTCAGTATTCACCTATTTGAATTGATATTACCCTTTATTTGAACAAATTATAAAACCATTCCTATATGCATAAACATATCTAATTTATAAACACTTGAAGTTTGAAATTGGAACAATTTCTGTATTTATGTTTGTCAATCAAAAATTGAGGCCATAAATTATGCAAACTTAATTATCTGAATATTATAATTTATTGTGCATTTGTATATTGCATAATATCAACGATTAGTTTTCAAAGAGAAATAATAATTATATTTCAATTAACAACGGAAATAAATGGAGATGAATAAATAAAAGGTAGATTTGTTTACGGTTGCACATTTCGAAATGGAACATATGGATTTTTTCCAGAGCTTCACCTTGGCACAAAACCATTGTATTGTCAGAGCCATAAAAATTCGTTCCGTTAGATTTTAGAAGAAAAGAAACACTTTTAGTGCCGCTAAATTCCAAATTCTTTTTCAACACCAGAAAATAGTAAGCCACACGGTTCCTAATAGACTGAGGTGTTATATTTATACACGTGCCTGGAAAAAATACTGACGCATTTACACTTGTACTACCAATTTTATATCAATAAAACTGGTTATTTATTCTACAAGTTTAGAAAATATTTTGAAAATATATATATAAGCTGGTAATTTAAGAAAAAAATTGGGCGTCATATTCAATCTAACATTTGCAATTTTTTTATCTTGCTGACTTTTGAGCTGGTTCATAAGGTCAAATTTGCTCAAAAAGTTTGAGTTCATCAGTCACTTTAAAAAGTTTTCTCTAAAATGCTTCCTCCACAATCTGTTGTTTTGTTCAAAAATTTAATTTGATTCTAAATATTATTCGCACATAATTTTAGAAACTATTTGCTTGGTTTGATCGACTTACGGAGATGATCATTTTACGAATCGATTCGAATCAATATGACGTTTTTGAAAAAAGGATCACTTTTCTGCTTCTCGTCGGATTCTCGGATCGATCGCTCGATATGTATAATTAATTCTAATTTTGCAGTTTTTGTTGGCCCTTGCTGGACTTGAATATAAAAACAGTTTCCAAGGAGATTCAATTTTTGTCCTACTCTTAATTAAAACGTGAAGTGTTTTCTGGATTATTGTTCCTCCACAATCCTTATACTTTAGTATTCAGTATTCATTAGCCCTGGGATGGACGAAAGGAATTAATTTATGCTTCGAAATCCCGCAACGTTTTTGTGTAACTGAATCCTTGACTCCTGAATACAAGCTACTTTTGTACATCCTTACAAATACAGTCACCCCTAAGCCCTATGGAAGCCTATCAAAACGAGTTTCGGCGCTCCCGGCGTATGAGAAACTGCTCTATGCAAAGGAATTTCGCGCTGAGGTACAGAATTTCCCGTAAGTCCCGGAGGCACGAAACTTTCGCGTGAGCAAAAGATGCATCCGGGCTTTCATACGGTATTCGTTTTACTTGAGAAGATTTCCGAGACGTGTGGAATTTTATACTTGAGTGGAAGTCGAAAAGATACCTTTGTTTTTTATTGAACGCCAAACTTTCCTCCTACTCAAAAGCCAAGATTTTGGAAATATGTGATGGAATCGAAATTAAGATACCTGATGCTCTATATTTTTATCTCTTACATAAAAAACTTCAATCTTTTTTCTACCTCTCTCTGTGTTTTAACTTAGCAAACATGTAACTTTGGAAACTGTCTCATTGACATTCATCGAGGCAATCATACAATTTTATTAAACTTTTCTCCAATTGAATATGCGTCCCAGATATGTGGGTAGTCATAATAAATATTTGCAGAGCTTACTTCCGGGTGAATTCTTTCTTGGAAAGGCTTCTCTTCCCGAGTTTCTTTGACACGATAATCACGAATCGCGTGTCTCGAACGAGGTATCTAGAATTGACTGAGCTTGTCAATTTCCTTATTTACTTCCGCAAGTCTTCGAAACTCTTCGGAAAGACAAGTTACCAATCAAGTATCAATAAGAGGTGCATATTATATTAGCAAACTTTTTGTGTTCTGTTTTGGTATATTCTCAGCCACACAATATAATGCCCTCTTCCCAGAAAATCTTTAGCAATTGTTTCAAATGTAACCCAAGATCTAGTAGTTTCTAGACAATATTAATATTAATAATTCAAATAATTACGTAAATAAAAATATCATCTGCTGCTAATTCATCAGATCAGCATATTGGATGACTTCACTACCAGGTGTTTATGGTGTAGAATTTTATTTCCATCAGAGCAGCTGCTAACCCATCCGTTACCAATTTTCGAACTCAGTCAGTCATCATGACTAAAGTTACTCTCTACGATCTTTAACGCTTCGGTAAATATCTAAATTTGATAGATACCAGCATATAGTTAATTTAGTTTGTGATCAGAATTCCAATATCCAATAGTTCCCGTACCCTATCCCTATGCTCATTAGCGTATGATATGCATTTCATGAACTTTAAGGTATTGCCAGTTGATAAACATGAAACGATTGAAACGTCTTCATTAGCATCTTTAGTTTCTCAAGAAACTTATATTAGATACACAAAAAGTAAACAATTCTAAATAAACTTGTATGTCTAACCAGGTTAATTTGGTGTAAAACTTTTGGCTTTGAAATCATCCGACCAAGGCATGTCCTCATTTCTCTATTAGGTAGATTTTCTCACAACATAATAGATTGCCCTCGTGAAAAGTTTGTTAAAAATTAATGAGGATACTACTAATAAGAAGCAGTTCTTTCTTAAGAACAAATAAGTTCCTTTTTTGTGCCCGAGGAATCAAGCACGGGATGTTTATCCTTCGTTAATTACAAAAAGGATGACAACGCGAAAGAGAGAAGGGTTCACAATAGGGGTTATTCGCGTTATGAAATATTGGGCTTCTTAGGTTTTTTCTAAACTTTGGATTATAGCGACAAATCAGGAACATTAGCATCGTTGTTGGACTAGCCTAATCATACAATTTAATATTCAAACAGGACCTAAATATAACTATTTTCAAACAAATTCTATAGGGTTATAGAAAGTCTTCCTTAAGTTAAAATATCTTATTTTTAGTGGATCCCCCACAAAAAGACCATCTATCAAAGGACCCAATCACCACTCCATCAACTATGCTCTCAAATCCATTGTCAACTACACCAGAACCCAAAAAGTCATCTAATCACAAAGTTCCTACCTGTAGTGCAAACACACTTACCTTGCCGTCCGCAAAGTAAATTTACCTACCCTACATCGATTGAATGCCTAATGTCTCCACTTTCCAACTTCCTTCAAATCTCACCGGACTTGGAGTTTACCCTTGGAGTTTACCTTAATCTAAATTTGAATCGAGCTAAAGAGACAGGCTAGTTGCTAAATGCCAGAAAAGAAGAAAAATTCTGCAAAAAAAGAAGGATGACGTCGAGTCGTGTGCCAGAAAATATATTTCCCCAGTACTGGGGCATGTTCCCATCCTCAGGGCTAAACGAACGCTAAAAAAAGCTGGCGCAGACGGTCAAAAACGGTCGGTGGTCCCTGCGGGCTTCTGCAGTTTGTCCTGAAGAAGAAAGAACCACCTGCCGTGGGGACCGGTGGGGCACGTCCCTAACGTTCCTCGCCCCTCATCCGTTTCCCCACCATCTATATTCCGCCCCCACTCCAATCCCCCTCACTCCAACACCCCTCCATCCGAGACCATCGTGCGGTGGGTTGCATGCTGCACGAGTGAAAAAATAGGGTGGCCGCCAAGGTAGTGGGGGGTTGCGCTGGTACCGCGCGACCCTACATTCAGTTGCCGCGCGACCGTTGAGAGGTGCGCTCACGATTTTGGTGGAGAGGATCGTCTTGTCGACCTTTAACGAGAAAAAGTTCGTTGAAGACCGACGGTGACTGCGGGCAACAAGGACACAAAGTGTTAAAAAAAAAATTTTAATACCAACAATATTGGATATATAATATAAGTTTATTAAATTATTCACTTCTTTGAAAAGTCGTGAAATCAACCAAGAGGTTCGCGAGTGCCTGGACTTGATGATGGTTTACCAACCTTGGATATGCAATCTGGATAATATAATTTTTTTTTCATTTTGACTTCTGCCAAAAGTGGAGTGTTTGCAAGTCAAAGAAGAAATCGTGGAAACAATTAGTGTGTTGCAAGGTTTAAAGGTCTTGGTACCAAGGAGGTTCAATTCCTGGACCTTAAGTGATGTTCTTCGGAGTGGTTGCAAATCGGTGGTGATGCAATTGTGAATGCCAATTCAAGTGAAGTTGATATATAAAAAAATAGTGATTCCGAGGGTAGATGGTCTTTCGGATCGACAATATTGTGAGTGTTGAGAGGTGAAGTACCAGAAATGACCGTTTGCAGGTGAAAGCGGAGCGAGGATTGTTGAAAAAGAATCGGTGTGCGGAATAGAGTGATTCGAAAATTTTCGAGATTTCGAGTTGAGTGTGCATGAGCAAGTTTCGTGAGGATTTTCATTATGGATTCACACGGATTTAGGATCTCAAACTCCCTTCGGATTATCACCAGCCTCTTGCTCTCATGTCTCGGTGAGTAGCCCGTCGGAGATAGTAGATGAATTTTGTCCACGTGGTGTTGTGAGAATTTACTCTGTAGTTTATGTTGCACAGTTGAAGTCTATAGTTATATACTAGAATAGAACAAGAGAGCTCTGATGCTATCATGGGCCGAAGCCATCGGCGTGTAAAAACCGTTAAAATCGACCAGGCTCGGTTTATGCCGGTTGGAAACGCAGCAAGGGATATGATAGGCTAGACTGGATATTCTAAAAAAAATTGCATCCCAATTCGTTTTCAGATCCCGACCTTTCGTCAAGGATGGAAGGGATCAGAGTAGATGAGGAGGGACCGCGTGATAGTGGATAAATTAGGGTTGTTGAGCTTTGCTAGTCGACGGGGTGGTTTGCGAAGTTTTTGATTATGTGGAAAATTCTTCCGGAGAAAAATTTGTATGGTTCGGAAAAAGTTTACTGGATTGAATTTAGTTGAGAGAGGAATGAAAAAATGGATCAGTTTTCTATTCCTGATCATCTAAAGCAGATGTTACCAATTTTTTAAATATCAATAACATTCAAAAAAGTTTTTAGTCTCACATCTTCTTACGGAAAGAACGAAGATGCTTTTTGAAGTTTGAAGCTGGTTGGATCTTATTACGAAAAAATGTATTGATGCATCTCCATAAATTCAAAAAATGATGATATTTGAAGTCTTTAATAATTATCAGAAATTAGAATCTTCACATTTTGATGATTCTTTCTGAAACGGACATTTCAGGTTTGAAAAATGTCGAGATTATAGGTAATCTTCTCTGGGGAGAAAACAGTTCTACAGGATTCCATATTTTATGATAAATCGGAAATACCTTATGGGTGTGGATTTAGTGAGAAGAGATGGTATAAAGTTCGAAGCTAACCATTATTTGTGAATTCCTAATCCTGTAGAATAGATGACTTCATACATAAATTTTTTTAGATGTTCTTGAGGAAAAAAGATAGATTATAGGTTCGATCGAGAAAAAAACAATTTATTCAGGATTGCTGACGGAAAGTAAAACAACAAAAATGATTTTCAAATTCTTAATCATACAAAATAAGCATCCTCAAGCTTAGAATGCTCTTTAGATTTTGTTATGGATAAAAGTTAAGAAAGTTAATATATATACAAAAAGTGATAAGTTGACATACATTTTTTTTATAAGATAAAGAAGATATCAAATATTAAATATAAGATTTGTTCTAAATTCTTAATTATCTAGAATAAGTGTCCTGAAACATTAATGTTCCTTGAATATTCTTACGGAAGAAATGTTACATTCAAGGTTTGTAGGGTTCTTACATTCAGTTTCTAAATTTGTAGAATATTTTTCTGGAAAAACCCTAGATTATGTTATATGGATAGAAACATTCTACAATCAATTTTGTTTCGACACTTGGATTACCTTATTATTATTCAATAACGATTTCTTCAAGTATGGTTGTCTTTTTTACGGAAAATGAAACAACACTAAAATAAAATTATATTTGACAATATGATATATCTGAATATGATCCTGCAAAAAAAAATCAAAAAGTTTTTATATAAATACAAAGCTTATTGGGTTGTCCTGGTGAAATTTTTATGTGCACAATATCGGAACATTTATCTATCCACCAATATCGAGATGAATAAGCAATATAAGTTAATTGGCAGCTTTTCATCCAAGTTAAAAATGGTGGTATAAACTATAAAATGAAAAAATATTCAAATTTCCAATCATTAAAAAATGGGTCTTAAAGTTTTGATTGTGATGGTTATTTTTCCAAAAATCTACAAAAATATTTTTTTTCCAGAGGAATACGCGGAATATTCTTGAGGAAAAACCAATCATAGAAGGATTACTAATCAATTATAGCGCTAAGGCTAGTATTACGGAATTTTCCGCAACGGTAGACAGTTTGTTTCAAATTATTACATATCATTTACTTTGGCATAAGTTTTTTCAATTTTTAAGGATTCTTTGTTGTTCTTACAGACAATCCTCTTTGATTATTATGTTTAGTAGAGTAGATATTACAGAACATTACTTAATGATAAACCCGAAGGTGTTTATTTCTACATCATTTAACGTAAGCCTCTCCACGCTTTTTTCGAGATAAATTTTTTATTATGATTCTCTTTGAATTATAAATAGAGTATCATTGTATCTTGACTCTAATTTTATATCATGACTTTCTGACTCTTCATAAAAGAGATAATCGAAACACAAACTACATTTTTAATGATCAAACTAATGACATTACTACGCTAAGTTTCACTGAAAACGACCATCAGCAGATGGTAATCCGTTTTAATAATCCTTGTCAATATTTCATAATCCACTACATATTTAATGCTGTATTTTGACTTTTGGTTTACAGTAATCTCTAATGGATATTACCTTCCATAAAGGTCCTCTAAATTTCTCAAAAATTAATATGGATATAATGCACAGAAATTTATTGAGTGTAGTTTCTAAACAAATTATTTATATTATTTAAAGATCTCTTAGTTAATAAAATAATTTAATCCAAATTAAAGCTTTTATTAGTAAATTCTTGAATCAAGTAATCAACACTATTGTGCAAGCGAGTGTACAGTGAATATGCTACCTAACAAGATAAGCAAAATGTCTCAAGTTTTCCTCTACTAATGAGTAAACGTTCATAAGACTAATTAAACCGGCGTCGTTCGTAGACGGACACTTTATCACGCAGTCAGAAATTCTTTCACTGAAAGTTATGCCACGATCTTTTTCTGAGACTGCGAAATGAGAAACGAGCATTTCTAAGCTACAGAGGAAAGCTGATGTTATTTTTATTTTATGAGACTTGGAGGGCTTACAACCGGATGAGTGACAGCTGCAAGATTCTCTCAGCTAAAAAGAATTGGATTTGCTGCTTGCAGCTTTAACTTGAAAATCTCCTTTAATTTTTAGTAGTGTAGAAAAAGTGAAATAGGAAAAAGCTTTGTGATGTATTAAACATATTGAGGGATTGAGACTACAACTCAAGGTTTCTACGAAGCTTTCTACTTGTTAAATAATTGATTAGGCTTTTCTGTTTGCTCGAAACTTGAGTGCATTGAAAAACAGAAAAGGGTAAAGGAAACCGAACTTATTACAAAAACATGTAACAAAGTATAAACATGAATAGTGATTCAAGTAGCAGATTTTATTTTTAGCTAGATTTTTACTTCTGGAGATGACTTTCTGATTTGTAGGACCTCGATTATAAGAATCTAAGTGAAGATTAATTATTGACTTCGTCACTTAAGACTACAGTAAAAAAATCTCTGTCTCGATTCGCTCGTTTATTGTGCTCAATCAATGAGCCTGAATTGGTGCTCGCCATTCACTTGGACCAATAATCTTTCAATCTTACTTCGATCATCATATGTATAACATAAAATGCACTATCGCAATTTGTCAGGGCATTAATAGGAAAAAATGTAGTTATCTTCAATCAAGAATTAAATCCTCAAGACGAATATTCTGAAGTACAGACTTAGGCTGACAGCAGGCAGATGTTTCTAATTTAAACCGCGACTCAGATGCGACGGTGTATAACCGTGAAAAATTTCGATCGACTTAGAATTCACGCAAGGTCGCATTTGGAATAGCAAGAGGCTCCTTTCTCCGGAAGAGATTCAAACGCGATTTCACAGTATTCGAGCGTTCATCCGATCGAACTGAAATTTAAACCGAATGTCATCCCTGCAATGTGGGACGTTCAATAACATCATCGCTTTTCTCCTCAAAATCCAAGATAATTTCAGAGAAATCACAGAAATTATTAACAAAGATATCTCGCGACAGATTGACATAACTAAAAAAAAAGTTTTTTTCGAAAAGATCACAGATTGTGGGGTCTGAACTTTGGGCGGAAATTCTGTTATTCCGAAAGTGAGTTTTCCCCCGTGATTCGTTTGGCGGAACTATGTTTGCGGAAACTCCCTTTTCCCGAATCGCATTGGCTTTGAAAAAAAGTTGATTACTCTTTAGATCCAAGTTACATTTCAAGTGAGTGATTCTGCTCGTATTGAACAAAATGTTTGCTTCACTTCTCAATCATTGACTATAGGAAATTGATTTGAAGAATGATTTGAGGCAAATGGTTGATTTCTCTTGTAGTTCTAGATATGGAGAGCAATAAGCAATGAAACTCAGGACATCGGTTATATTCGGCTGCACGTGCAAAAAACGAGAACGACTTCTCGATAAGTGAACGACGGTGAAAGCGCACGAAATGCGCCACATTATATCCCCGCGTAATGGAACACCGCGTGGAGATTTAATTTAATTCGCGTTTAAATCGGGGTCGTGAAAGTTCCGAACACGCACGTAATCGACACGATTCAAATGGTTCAGGGTTCGTAAACGAAAGGCATAAACGTATAAGCACATATGCCTGTCCGGCTGTTTCAGTCACGCAGAGCGTAAAATTCACATAAGTATAATAAAACAACACAGGCCAATATACCATTTCCTATTGAGGATTTCGATAATACTGCCCTTCATCTATAAATGCGAAACCGAAACGACCTTTCCTATAAACTGAAGTGTTCAATTTCCACTCGCACTTCTGGCTTAATCACTGCATGTAAAATAAAAAGTCGGTAAATGCATGCCAAGTTACGACCTAAGATAGATTTATCTGTAAAAATCTTCGATAAACGTTACCTTAAACTACAATTTTATGAGAACCAATAAGTCATTTAACACTCTGACAGAGTTTTTACGCTTCATACCGCTGTCTCGGATGTATAGACATCAAAAAGACAAATGTTTCCTGCATGCTTGAAAAAGGCTGCAATTGCATCAGTATTGTGTAAAAATTGAGATATTTTATATCAGTGTTGAGTCACGTTTATGCATTCTCGGATTATGACAAACACTTTTAGAGAAAAGAACAAGATAGGAAAATATTAATATGTTAATTGTAATGTATGTTGTAGTATGCTGTAAATTTATATCATACCACATAGTAAACTAGACAGTCAGACGTTATACCAGAATTTTGAGACCACTGATGCTGTATATGTATATTGTATTATACAGGTCTCTGTGCACATTATACTCACCGTACTGTGGGACACTTCACAAAGAGAAGGTTATTAGACGTAGTGCGGAAATTATGCTGGCTATATCACGCTCAGATATGTCCGTAGCCTCAACCAATTTCCAGATTTATGTAATCCAGTCTCTAATTTCTTCTCAACAATGCCCAAAGTTATCAGACAAAGACAGAAAATACAGTTTAAAATATTCTATTGTATTAATACAATCAATATCTTTCGAATACGTTGGCTTTTTATATTCCGTTCTTGCAAACATTGACTCAGATTCATAAAGGAAAACAAGCCGCAAGCTTCTTTTATTGAAGTTGTTCTTTTCTCACTCAGTAAATTATTCATAGGTTGCACAAGCTCAATATTGCACTTTTATCCAACTAAGGTTCTACATATTTTACTCAAAGCGGCCTTTAACTGTAATACGAGTACGCAATAAGTTACGCTTGAAATTGTGCTTTAACAACAGCAATTAGCAATAGCTAATAAAATTCCCTTTTTAATACCCACTCAAGAAATACTTCTCTAGAATATGGAAATTATTAACTTTATGTGGATTTTGTCGAAAGCAGAATTTATATAACTATATCCATTCCTTGTGTGCCAATTGGCTATGAGGCATGCCTGTGAAAATAATTAATTTCAAATTGACGACGTAAAAGTTGTTTTAGGCATGCTAATTAGAGATTAACCTTACAAAATATGAACCCTTTGTAGCTCGTAATTCATTTCTGTTTCGAACTCGAATTTTCCCAGTTTGATTCCAGCGAACGTAACATTCCTAATTTAACTAAAATTAATTCATTAGAAGTTTTCACGCAGTTTGGTTTCGATCAGATTAAAGCAAATTATTCACATTTTGACACGCATGTTTTATTACTGATAACCAATCTCTCTCATCCATATATCCTGGTTCATAAAGTTTGTAAATTCGCTTAAAATAGGATTCATAAATCACGATACTTAATATTTTTCAATTTCAATAAAGTAGTATAGTTTTTAAAATAGTGTTTATACTTTCCGGCTGAAAACAATACCAGAGATAGCAGTGGGCCTATACATCATTTTTCCTACTACATATTTCATTTTAGGTCTATGGAAAGTCTTAACATCCTGGAGTAATAGTAATACGAGTATGAAAAATATGAGTGAGGTGTGGCCAAATTGTAAATCTTTATAGCACATGATCGATAAAAATACAGTTACGTGATCCGAAAGAAACAGTGGGTGTTAAGATAAGAATTATTACCCCGCTACTGCAGTTCGCAAGACAAGCTATCGCGGAATCTGGAACTGGTGGCACCCTCTGTCGGAAGGCGCGCGAACTCAAACTGAAAATGCTAAAATTGGACGGTCGTCGAACTGCATCCACAATTATATTCATTTCTGACAATTTCACAGGAAAATTCACTCTTCATAAACGAATAAACGAATTTTTATCTCTATTAGAAATAAACGGTATACCTGGAAAGTCAGTATTTCGATATTTTGCTCGTTCTCTCAAATAAATGCAGTTGTATTAGCACAAAGTATAAAAACTTTTTATAACTATTTTTTAAGTTTATTTCCCGATAATTTCCGATGCACATCATTTAGATGTATTACATTGAAATTTTTCCGATAATCAGTTCAGCTAATTAAAAAAAAAGTGCTTTTGAAAGGAAGGTGCATTTTTCGAAACAAAAAGGATATAACAAAAGCCTTATCCGTCTGGAATAGCGTTAGCGCGAAATAACCTTCTGGGGATTATTGTACAACTAATTAGAATATGCACTCGTTCCCATTCACGCTCTTCCCAGGGCTGCTCGTCGAAGCAACCTTTTTTATTCGCTTAATAGCATAAATGCACTAGCAACCAAAGAGTACAATAGAAAATTATGGAATTACGACTCCATCTCCCGCTATCATTTTAACAATAAAAAAAAACGAATGCGGCAAAATAAAAGTCCAGTTAGAATAATTACTGTCGTCGATTCATGGAACATTGATGGCAGTTTGTTGATTTGCGGTATAATTGCACTACTGAGACTCGCGAATTCAGGATTATCAAGGAATATAAAAAATTACTGAAATTGCAAATTCTGTTTATGTATTCATTATTTCGAAAATTGCCTCTCTATATTCTTTCAGTGAATTGAAATTTTCACATTTCGTCATCAGTACTAGATCGTTGAACACGGGATTTACAATTGCATTACCTCGTTCATGCAAAATGGAAATACTTTTCAAAAGCTAAAATAATGTTTTTAAAAGCAGGGAAATTACAACAATGTGAGGTTATTATTCATTTGGAATGGAGGCAAAGCTTTATCATAAAGTCAGTGATTGTGGATTTTCCGTAAAATTATTGCTGTCGCTGGGCATTGAACTCGTTGACTACGTTCTCTATTTGTTTCTCGATTTGTTAAAAAGTGGAAATGGGCGTTTACTACTTTTTATTATATGACCATGGCACCTCTTTCAATGTCAACTTTCACTTGAGTCTTACAACCGCAGTTAGCACAACTAGCGTCGATAAGGATCCGTTTCGGCTCACGTACGCGAATTCCTTACCGTAACAGTAACGTAATGCAACTCGGCTTTCAACCAAAACAACTTCGCATTTAATCCAGTCACGGGTCTGACCTCCTGATAATCTGAAAACGTGGCAATTTTACTCTAGACCTTATCAGTAATCATTTCATGGTTGTCAATTTAAATTACTCCAATACCTCATTTATATATTAGAGCAACTTGTTAAATAATAAACAGAACACTAAATAAATGCAGATATAAAGTACATTTTTTAGTAAATCTTAGATTTAGGACAAGTTAATTGATTCACAAACTCCTATCAGTTTTAATTGAGTTTGAATAACAACCATAAATTCGACTTCATATCTGAAGTTAAAGCCTTGAAAGTTTCTTGATGAAACTCTAATTTTCTACCTCACGTTGATCATGAGATTAACAATCTGATAGAACCTTTCCTTTACTGAACATTATGTCTGCCTCGATTGAAACCCACTTTCTGATCCCCGAAGGACAAAATATACATGCTGACATAAGAATGTGCGTGTCACAATCTACTACTTGAAATTATTTCAAAATATACAATCACATTTTTTTATTGCTTATTTCGATACCTGCATTATTACAGTATGTTTCCGTACACCTTCCTATATTTTAAATTTGACAGCTGACAACAGAAGTGATAAGTTATATAATATAAAAGTTACTAATGTAACCTTTACTTATAGCGAGTATTACATTAATTACATTATTATTTGTTATGAAATACAATTTGAAAATAGTTTAAACTTATCTTGCCATGAGTCAAATTTAAGATAGGATGGTACTAAGGTGTACCCATAGGATTGATTGTATATTCGTAGTTAAATTTTCTCAGAATGTAAATTTTGCATCCAGAGAATCAAAATTAACTCTATTCACCCAAGTCTCTTGTTCAGCCAACACTCAATTATGGATTTTGTCCCTCGAGGCGTGAATACATAGTGGTAAACAATGAAGCCATTCTTGACATATCTTGACCTACTGGCAGTGCGTCATTTTTTCAATCAACAAGAGTATTCACCTTATTTTTACTTTTTTCGTATTCATGTTTTAAGTATATAACCTTACACTCTTGCAGTCTGAAAATTAATGAAAATGTTTTTTGACGCCTATAAGCATGACACTCGTTTTGATAATTTGTGGTTAATCTTGTAAATCTGGAACAGACAGAGTGTCTGAATATAAGCTAAATTATTAATTTTTGATTCAAAAGCACTTCAGGGACTGCTTTAAATTCAGCTGTGCTCATTTCTTAAAATACTATGCACACCTTCTAGTGGCAGATCAAAGTTCTTTCTACTATCATATTCTGGCAGCAAGTACACATTATTATGCAGCGTTGACACACTAACTTGGAAGCTTTCAAAATGCTTTTGCTCTCAATAATTGATTCTAATTCACATCTGAATGTGATTAATTAATGAAAAATAAAAATATTTTAATGACTGGTTTGGAAATTAGATGCTAAACTTTGTACCATCATCCCTCTGAAAAAAATTATATACTATTTTACCCAAACTTAAACTTTTCCTATGGACGTTCTTGTTCTACTATAAAAGCATATGAATCTGCTTTTTATTCTATTTCACTCCTTTCGCAGTAAAAACGAGAATTTAGAAGTCTACTGGAGAATTTTTAATGAGAGAAAAAAGCAAATGAGCTTTTTTACATCTGAATGGCGAATTATAATTCGCCCTGGGATCAGGTATTATATTTAAATTCTTTTTCAAAAGTCTAGCTATTTTACAATGTCGACAGTAGAGAAAAACTAGTCAGTCGAAGTAACAGACTTCTGCATTGGTGTATATATAGACTCATATTCCTCTCGAGTTCTGGACACCCGGTTCTCATCCACTGGGAACACAGAAGCTACTTCTTAAAAAGCAAATAAATATTTATTTTTGAACCTCTCTTTTTTGGAATTAAACATAATACCATAGAGGAATCAATGGAATCGAAAATGCTAATAAGGTATCTAGTATCTATGGGTTTCTATCAATCTCCCGGAAAGGATCGCAGAACTGAGGCACCACTGGGAGCGACAAGAGAACCGAAAAGGAAATCCGTAGGTATGAGTCTTCAGAGAACTTTTTCACACCATTCCAGTTACGTGTCTTGCAGAGGACTAGTGACTAGTGTGAAGGGACAAATGAAAATGCTCCTCGCGAGAAACGCCGCAATTTCTTACGAAAGCACCGCTTCGTGTCCTCCTGTCTTCTTTTGCCAAGCTCCTCCACTTTCGTGTTCTTAGCGACGAAGGAAATCGATCTTCCAATGGCCCACTATAAATTTCTCTTACCGAGTGCTCGGTACATTCAAGTCACTGGTTCTGTCCTGGACAGAAAGGTCTCCTTTCCCCTAGTAATAGCCGCACTCGAAAATAGATCCAGATGTCGTTCCAAATCAAATTTACCGAGAAAAAGAAACCGTCATTTCTGATAATCATTTCAATAAACGTAGAAAATTTAATTATCAGTTTCTGCAATTACAGAAATGATTTTCTGTCTATAAGAAATATAAATAAAATGTTGACCCAAAAAAGTTCCTATCGGAGATTACGGGTAATTACCAATAATGCTAATAATATTTAATGTCACTCTAGTATAATTTTATTCAAATAATAAAAAAAAATTGATGAGGTTTGTTTAATTAGAGTCGACATCGCATTGGAATAGATAATAAAGCAAATAACCTAGCTCAATTGTGAGAAATATACAAACACTTTTTCTACCCCTTAGCAATTTGTTTCCAAAAATATAATATCCACTTCGGGGTGAGCGATTTTACAAATAAGACAAACTTTTACAAACTTATTTCGCTTGGCTCTAACCGAGCGCAGATTCTGATACGACTTTATAATAAAGTTTTCCTTCCCTTCTTGACTTGAGTGGTCGAGTAAGGAACTATAACAACATGTAGATTAGGTCAGCATACTCGCGTGAAACTTGGGGAAAAAGGTTTCCTATAGGCTTCCAACTCTGTTAACAAATTCGTAACCGACACGCGATGGCTGATTTTTTTTGCGTTAGTAGAATAGGTGCAGATACCTAAGCCTAGGGACCCTAGGGTCTAAAGTTTAAATCTAAGGGGAAAGTGTAAACTGGGATCATCAAACAACACAATGTGACCAACGAGTGGCGTAGATAATTCCAACAGCAGTTATAAATAAGAAATATAAAAGTTATAGTTTAATCGATACGACCCTATTTGGATCCATTATGTGGTAAAAGTCGATAAAAGACCACGCTTCCGACTATGTCGTTAAAACCGACATGGGGAAGAGCAACCACGACCTGGTGCTTGGCACGCCAAAGTTCAACTTATACTGTCGCATAGTTACGTTATTTTTCGGGACTAGAATCATCTAAAAAAATTAATGGCATAAATCAACCCAAATTTTGATACCAATGTCGGATTTCACAGCGGTTTTCCACTTTGTTTCACAATTTCTTATATTTACAAATGGAATATTTCCCTCGCAACTTGTTAACAAAATAAGGCCGACTGCTGCGGTGCAGTTCGCAAAGAAAATCGCTGACTTGACAGCACCGAAGTTAGGAAACCTCTAAAGAAGTTATAGTACATATATATGTAGAACTAGGTTACATTTGCTCGCTCCTCTATATTCTATAACGCTCTTTTCATCCTCATTTCTTTGTGCACATATAATTGAAAAATACATTTAGAAAAAATTGCACGGCACATTTTGCACAAGTTCCATTCGGATTATAATGCAGCGGAAGTAAAGGCGAAGCTTGTGAAAAATTGATTTCCTTTCTCGAGGGAGTCATTAATTTTCATTTTCCATCGAGCACTTGCTGTTTCTGCTTTTCTGATATCAAACGGAAATTGTAATTTTCGCGTTTCACGACTACCCCAGATGCTATTAATTTTCTCTAAGAATTTTTTCCAAAAGGTTTCTGTACAAAAAAGGATTTTCGAGCCTTTGAATATTCTCTCCCGGGGAAAAGGTACCTTTGGAAGCATTCGTGTGAACATCCATTAAGTCTGGAGTCCTCAAACAACAGCCTATCTTGCTACTGTGTAGCAATATAACGTCATTCCGTATCCGCTTGCATCGCACTTTACCGAATGGCTCTAGAGTTTCTCTATGCGGTTCTCGTCATACCCCCTTTGCCCCTTTCCCCACTCTCCCACCTTCCTTTCTTTTGCACGCCAATCGTGGCCATTATAAACCACGTACTTCGAAGCATCCTGCAACCTGCGCTGCAAGCCGGATCTCTTCGTCCTCAACCGCTCAGGCAAGTAATCGTCGTTAAACCAAAGGAGATGAAAGAAAGAGGCTTGAAGAAGTGACGAGTAGTGGGGGTGGGGGATGAAAAGGATGGATTTATTTAACGACGAGGAGAAAAAGAAGAGGCTGCAGCCTTTTCAAGGGAATCGATATCTGTATGCATCGCGTGTGCTCAAAGGAGCTAATGCTGAGAGAAAAGAGAGTTAGAAATCAAAAGAATATTTTATCTTTAGCTTGCTCGATCCCTTGATCCCTCGCAGGCGAAAATATCGCGAGAAATTGATAAGGTGAGCCAGACACCAAGAGCAAGAGGCACTGAGATAGTTAAATATTCAAGGTGGATCGCAACCTGCAATTGAGCTCTCTTCGAACCCTTCCATCAAATGGAAGGAAAAGAATCACTCTTTCTATTTGAATTTATATTCATGACTTTTTTTGAGAGGAATTTTTGGCAAAGGTATTGAGACTATTAACCAGAATTATTGGTTTAATGGTTTAAGAAGAGCTTAGGAAATAATCTGACAGCAATGCTTACGAAAGAATCCTTCATAAGCAATGTTGCCACAAGTCTATACCTCCGATCTAACAGAGACGCAAGGCGTGCATGATTTATAACAAAATGAAATCGCTTAGCGAGCTTATCAGCGACAAACGAGTAGCGACACTAGCACGGAGCCGATTATTGGACACGGATGGAGAGAGAAAGGTGCCCGATGAAGCCAACGTACCGTTACATGACCCAGTGACGACCCACATTTATGAGTAAGCCCGACGCACTCAGTCGTTTTGCCACCGTATTCAACCTGGCCATTCGATTGCATCTGGTCCACGCATCGAACGGTACTGGTACACCGATTCCTATGAACAACGGTACGCTCTGCATTTTACGTCCCTGTTCGAGATGATTTTTACACGCGCTTCGTTTCGAGCGTACAGGGCCAATTTCAAAAGCCATTCTAACAGTTTCTCGAATCCAGAAAAAGAAAAGCCCTGGGGCATCATCAGTGGAACCGTTCACCAACCTCCGGGGAGTGATTTACTGCGCGGAAATAAAATCCTCGCTCGTTGATTGGCCAGCAATATTTTCCCGTTTTTCGAAAATCGAACCGAACCATTATCGCACTCTTCTCTTTAGAAACTCAATATAAAATGATAAAGCTGAATGAAGCACAACGAATTAATTACACCTGTTTTCTCATTCTCGTAATAAAATTTCACGGGGCGCAGATTTAGGAAAAAATTAAGCAAGACAATTACACGTGGCAATAAAGCACACTTGTAAAAAGTCTGACATGAAATTCCGTCTTTTACGGAGGTGGTGCGTGCAGACTCGACGAACTCGTCGAAATAGCCGCGTACGGCAACTTAATACTTTACGTGCTATAAAGAGTGCAGGGTTTGGCCGAATGAGGGAAGGGTGATAACGCTAAAGTGCCCTATAAAGAATTCCAAGCGTCGATTCGTGAGGAGGTGAAAAGCTCGCACGCTATACGAGCCGTCATACCATCGAAGCATTTTGCCTCCGTAACGACTCGAGTAGTTCGTAGCATCGGATAGGAAGTAGCTGAAGTCTCTTTTTCCTTCGACACTTGTCACGAACAAAAGAAGCTTACTACTTTTTCTTTGCGAAAATCATAGTAACGATGCATGACACTCGTGGGATACTGAAAACCCTCGTTTTCCTGCTCCAACTTTCTTACTCACGCGTTGAATATCCTTCCCTCATTGTCGATATCGACTCCCAACAATATAAGCACACAGATTGAGCAGATTGAGAGAAAAAGAAAAAGGAAATTTCTTGCGTCGAGAACTATTTAAAGAAAGATTAAAGGAAATTAACTAATGTTAGAAATGTATTTATCTATGGTAATATGTTTTTCTGTCTGACCCAGTTAGGTTCATTCAATTTAATCCAAAACTCATAATTTTTAATCAGAGTAAAAGACACTCTGGACGCTTTAAACCAGTTTTTAGCCAAAGCAATATTTTTAACCTGTACCTTATTTTCTGTTATAGTTCTGGCGCACGTAAGAGCGGCGGAAGAGACTCAAGTGGACACTCATGAGGGTTCGACTGTGAAGCTGCAATGTCGGTTTTCCCCTCCAAGGGAAAATGCCACCTGCTTTTGGTTGACGCACACAAACAACGTGCACGATAATGCGGCCATCGAGCAAACCGCCCTGGCGCCTTACTACCGGGTTCATATGAACCTGGAAGCAGGCATGTACGACCTGGAGATTAAGAACGTCTCCTATGAGCGAGATAATGGAAAGTACGAGTGCCGAGTAAAGGTCAGCGGTACGGGAGAAAATCTCTACCACAAGAACATCACCCTGACCGTTTTGAGGGCACCTGGACCACCTACAATATCTCCTATGTCTGCTGTGGCCCGAGAGAGTGAACGACTTGAACTTCAGTGTAACACCAGGGGTGGAAGTCCTGAACCGGAAGTGAAATGGTACCGCGGACTACACCAATCTTACCTTCAAACCGGTAGGACACTCACGATTGTGCCAAGGAAAGAGGACGATGGGGAGACCTTCCTCTGCGAGGTGAGAAATCGAGCCATGCCTGAAGGACAATCTTTGAAAGCTACTGTGAAACTAGATGTGAGTTACTATCCACGAGTTAGGGTAGGACCAGAAAATCCACTTAGGGTTGAGGCTAACACTACAGCAACTTTGAACTGTAACGTTGACTCAAAGCCAGGAGTAGGCATGGTTCGATGGATGCGGGATTCCAATTATGTCGCCATGACTTTGACACATGTTATTCAAAAAGTAACTCTTCAAGACGCTGGTACCTACACCTGCCAAGCTGATAATGGGCTTTCTCGAAAGGGTGAGGCTTCTCTCACCTTGGATGTACTTTATCCGCCAACTGTCGCCATCGAGGGCAGCAATGTTCGCGTAGCTGAGGTAGAGGACTCCATCACCGTCCACTGTAATGTTTCTTCCAATCCCCCGCCTTCGGTTATCGAGTGGCTTAGAGAAGGACGACCAGAATATAGACAAAATGGTCCCATCTTACGTCTTACTCGCGTTACTGCAGAACATGCTGGAAACTACACATGCAGAGCTATCAATAACATCCATCCAACTGGAGGTGAACGAAAAAATCAGTCGGCCAGTGCAAAAGTAACGATTCGCGTTAGGCATAAGCCTGGACCGGCAAGAATTACTCCAGATTCACCTGAGGCTGTGGAAGGATCCAGGGTGATCCTCACCTGCATGGCTAGTCCTGGTGGATATCCGGAACCTCAGTATCAGTGGTCAAAGGAATCAGAGTTGGGAGTTATCCAGATTCCACCATCTGAACACTCGGGTCCTAAGTATGAAATTGAATCTGTCCAGTTGAGCAGCGAGGGAACCTACAGGTGTTTCGCCATGAATGAGATCGGTAATGGTGAACCTGCCTCTGTTAATCTGACCGTCATCCAACCACCCAAAATTCTCACCAAGCTTCATCCCCATGTTACAAGAAAAGTTGGAGAATCCTCATTTTCGGTAACGTGTGTAGGCCAAGGAAAACCAAGACCAACAGTGCGTTGGTTGAAAGACGACCAGGAACTTACTGCTGATGAGAGGCTCTATAAAGTAACAACAACAACATCTGAAGGACATGGTAGAGTTATCACCGTGAACAGTACCCTGAGTTTCTTGGGTCACGCGCGACCTGAAACTGATAAAATTATAGCCAACGATCGTGGAAAATACACCTGTGTCTTCAAAAACGAACTGAGAAGAATAGAGTCGCAGATGATGTTGAAAGTCGAACACGCCCCAATCGTTCTTCCCCAGCATGGAAAGGTCGCTTACGATTTGAAGGACACTGCAGAAGTAACTTGCAAAGTTCAGGCCTGGCCGAAACCTGAATTCCAGTGGAGCTTTGGGACCAATGCCGCCCCTCTTCAAGGATCCAGTGACGGACATTACGAAATTTCCACCAGTACCGATAACTACGATGTCTACACTTCTATCCTAAAAATGACCAATATCCGAAATTCCGATTACGGGGATTACAGCTGTCGTGCAGCCAATGCTCAGGGTGCCATCATATCAACAATAAAACTCCAACCTAAAGGCGCTCCAGAAAAACCAACCAGAATTAGTGCTGTTGATGTTGGTCCAACTTATGTCACACTGCAATGGGATTTAGGATTCGACGGGGGATTACCAATAACCAAAGCGTTCGTCTCCTATCGCAGAATAGCAAGTGATCAAGATATTGTCGTTCCCGACTGCGCCCCGCCCAAAGGACCACCCAACGGTCAGTGGCAGGAACTTGACTGTCGGAAATCCAATCCTTGCAACGTAACTGATCTCGAACAGCATCAGAATTACAATTTCAAAGTCAAGGTTTACAACACCAAAAACCACTCGGATTATTCAGACGAAATCAGCGCAACAACAGCGGTCGCTAAGATCCCAATGCCAATGAGGGTTACCTACGATCCCGAGACCTACCTTCTGTCCATGAATGTCGGGGCCACTTGTCTGGCTCTTGTCGCTTCGATCGAAAGACTGGATAGCGGCTCGGATAGCTCGTGGAGGATTACCGAGGAGTGGCCTCTTGAGGTTTTAGGAAGTGCTTCCACTCATAGACAAAATCCCCTCCATGATTCTGAATCTGATAATTCCGATCCACACATCAGGGTGAGACTCTGTCTCAAAGCGGACCGCCAGAAGTGCGGAGAATACATGGACGCTGAGAGTAAGTGTTTTCATGATCAGGAATGATATTATTTCCTACAAATTAAAAATTTATAAACTCCTATCTTATTACAAAATCTATCTTTTTTCTAGTTGGACCATCTTATATTGCCCAATCAAGTGGCCTAGCAACTCCCACAGTGATAACTTTGCTGGTGAGCGGTGCAGTCTTCCTGCTATTTGCCACTCTGGTCCTCCTCTTCTGTCGCTTTAGAAGGAAACATGCTGCCAAGGCCAAGGACTATGAAATGGACTCAAACGCGTAAGTCTGCAGGCTCAATCTTGTCCCTCATTTCGCGTCAGCATGCTCAACCAATCTATATTTGTCGTGGTATGCACTTTTTTCCTCCCCATCCTCCGTCGGGGAATTTTGCTCGTACCTAGCGTCGTAAGCCAGGGCAGCCCGTAAAGCGTGAAATGGAAGTCTCATCGAGTCATGGAGAAAATGGGGAGAGTGCGGGAGGTGGGCTCACGAGCGGAGGAATAAAAAGCTTCTTTTGCGAATCATCTTAGCCGATACTCTTTCCAAGGACCATACATCGTCCTCGTCCTCGAGGCAATCTACCTACATACTCAGTCAACGATGATAGCATATCCGTTTTTATAATCTCTCTCGAGATGCTCGGATAAAGCGGAGAGTCGATTCTCGGGTCGCAGGATTTCCTACAAATTTCTAATAATCCGTTTCTGAAATAGGACGAAAATATTTACCTTAACTTCGTCTTGAATTTATTTACCTTCTATTTTTTTTAGCAGTTAACTTTCAAATTGCCTTCCTAATCTAATTGAACGTTTTAGGACCACTTTAATCGCAATCACAGTGACCTAAATAAAATAAAGGAACGATCTTGCGCAGTACCAAGCTCAATAAAACCTTTAGAATGCGCCATAAAAACTTCCAAGTAGGTGGACGCGAAACTGCTATTCTTAAGTGAACGTATTTACAAACTCTCTTTTAGTGCCCATCGCCTATTAGCAGACAACATATTGAGCCGTAAGAATTTAAGAGACATCGTTCAAGAGCTAGCAGCTTTCAGTGCAGCTTTTTCACGAGTAAATTTCACTTTTATGGCGAATTTTGACGATGAAGGAGAAACATTAAAGGGGTATCTGCCTTGTTTTTATCTTCTAGTCACCCCTTTGCCTTTGTCTACGCGTATATCTTACAATCTCGTTAGCAAGTTGTATTCGTCTCCTTTGCAATGCCTTTAATTGATTTAAGCTCATAGTTCGTTCCGCGTATTACAATTTCGAAAGAAAGACTCTACGCTTTGCTCGAAGGCAGATAAATTGCTTTCCTCTCCGCTATTCCTTTCATCTTTTACTTCTTGGCAATCACTAGCCAATTTATTTAAAGTCAAGATTCCCATAACGGAAATTCAAAGCAGAATGAAAATTTGTGTATTATCTGTATTGATAATGTATAATTATTCTTAAAGCTGAGCGGCTTTTCTGGAACTAATTTAGCCTAATTATTTATGGAATATTGACGAGGTTTATTCATGATCGAATTTTGAATATTGCAGAGTCCGACCCAGCCTCGTAACTGGAAATGGACAACAGACTCAAGCACCGCCACCATATTATGCAGAAAACAAAGCCTTGGAACACAGCTTAGACCACGCCTTGGCACTTGAAGATTCAAAGACCCCTGCCTACGCTCAACCTGGATATGGTTACCATCAACCAAACCACAACATCAATGGTGAGAATGGTAAATAATCGGTACTTACTAACCCCACTAAATTAAGCATACATCTCTGTACTAACATGGTATAATTGCATGATTGTGTCTAAGAATAGTGGTCTATTCAAAGTAATCATTACATTAAAATCAATTCTCAACTGTAAAGGATGTTTAACAAAGAGGAAAGCTCCACACAATTAAGTACATAAATGAACCAAATTCCCTTTCCTATACCTCAGATAATAATTTTTGACCAGACCACAAAGTAATTCGAATATTGATTAATGATATCTCAATCTTAATGCATGTGGTTTTGTAAGCATAGTTCCTAACTCGCATGCACACGCAACCTGCACAGAGCGTAGCTAATTCGCCGAATCAATTCCTACAGGTGTCAACATGGGTTATATGGACAACAGCTATTCTAACTCAAACAATGGCGGGTCCGTCAACTCGCAGGATTCCATTTGGCAGATGAAATCGGCTGCGGCCAACGGCGTCAACCAACCCTACGATATGGGCGGATACGCAACTACCGAGTCCGATTACCCAGCGCACCCTCATTACATGCCACAACGCGATGATTATAGGGAAAGCCACAACTTGAGTCGCCAGCAATTCTGTCCCGAACCCTTTTCCGCCGTCGTCAAGTCGCAAAAGCATGTCGGTTAGTACAACTTTCTTTTCCTCAGAACAAACTATAACTGAAACTACGTTCCCCTTTTTTGAAATTAAATTTTAAACTCCCTGGTACAGAACAATTTCTTGAAGACAAAATTATAGGGGAGTTTCTAATTTGCCCAATTTTTGTTTCTCAAGGCACCGTAATTTTCAGTCAGGACTATTTGTTTCAATGCTTGAATTTCTTTTCAGACTCGCCCTACGATGTCTCAGGTCTGCCATACCAGGAGGCTTATGACGAGGATGCGAAGCCACCCCAGCAGGTGAGCCTCTCATATGACGAGAGCCTCGAGTCGGGATACTCTACGCCCAACAGCCGAGGAAGAAGGATAATCCGTGAGATAATTGTCTGAGATCAGCCAACCGGCTCGCGAGCCGGCAAAACACAAACTTGGCTCTAGCAGCAAGCCCCCCAGCATCACCATATGGAGATCGTCATCGAAAATCCAGGAGGGACATCTCCAACGAACCCTGAAATGGTGGTGCATCCTCACCTCCATCGACCCTGCAGGTCGATTTACGGGACTGACTTGGCGTCGCCTGGCGTCAACTACTACGCCACCTTACCACCTCGACTGCGAAATCATCAGTTGGCACCTGGAAGTGACCTGGACGGCGCTTCAACAACTTCTGTGCGCCGTGTCGACAGATCAGGACTGCTCGAAATACCTGAGTTGGAACCTGCTCGAAGCCGACCTCGGAATTTGACCGGTGCCGAGAATCTTGGTCACACCGGTACCTTGTCGCGAAGAGTTGACAGGTCGGGATTGCTAGAAGCCGTACCTGAAGTTCCGGATCAGTGCCAAGGTAATTGTGCCTCGGATGAGATTTCGTCAGCGTTAGAAGGCGGTCGAACTCGACCTAACGTGGATCGACATCTTACGGGTGCCGAAATCAACAAGCAGACCTCGACCCTGAGCCCGAGATCATCCGTATCACCTATCGAGCCAGGAAAGAGAAGATCCTTTGAATCAACTGCTTCACTGGAGGAAGGGAATCCGGTTCCTGGTGGTGCTTCTCCAATAGTGTCTTCGAGTCTCCATTACCGGTATCAGAACAGTCCCCAGCCTGGAAGCGGGCTCAGGACTTCGACCAAATTTGTACCGATCGAGTCACCGTCCTCGGACTCGTGCCATCCGGTAGATAGTAACTTAGTGAAAGAGGGTTACGATAAACCTCGATCGTCCATCAATTCGCCTTTAACTTTACCGAGGCCGTGTTCGAGAACCTCCACTGAAAACCGCGGAGAAGCTCAGGAATCCAAAGAGAAAAAACCAGACTGCCTTGGTAGAATCAGCCCTAGGCTGCGCAGCGACAGGCTCTCGCCAATGACCCTCTCGTCGATTCCGGATGTGATTGAAGCCCACGGTTCCGCCTCATCAGGTAGGAACTCCCAAGCGAGAAATAACGCTCCGGAAGGCGAGAGGGCGGAAGCGGAAGGCTGTGAACACACTGCCATAGAAAGCCTCGAGGAGACTAGAGTCTCCTTTAAGGCAAACAACAAAGTTCTACACAACGACAACATTCAGGCTGTACATGTCTTTATTCTTTCCGAGCAGTTGTGAGGGCAACCCTCGGCGGTCGCGTCTGCTGTGATTGAGCCCGACCCCGAAATTCACGACGACCTCGTCAAAGGAATACTGAAGAGAAACTCGAGAAGAAAGCGTTCGTCGAATGTACATAGTGCGTGTATTTTTTGATCAATCTAGCGTAGATTGTCGACGATTAGTGTATTATATTGTATTTATAAATCAGAGACAAACTCGTTTAAAAAACAGGGGACGTTTTTAGCGAAAAGGCTGACGACGCCACAAGAGGCCATATATATGAAAGAGAGGAAGCGAGAGTCCTTTAGCGTGTGATATTCGGTGAACGTGAGAAAGTAAGCACGACAAACTTTTTTAAAAACAATGGGAGGAAGACTGCCGCGGTAGTGTCGACACTTAAAGAAATTCATTTATCCGTTAAAGATCTTTACATAGATATATATTATAAATATGTATACAAAATGTACGCGCAATTGTACGGTACGATTCGAGGGTCAAGTCAGGAGAGCGTCCGTTGATAAAGCAAGTTACCGCATTCGCTTTGACGTTTGAATTAAACGGGATTCGAAATTGCGAAGCGGGAGAAACTCCCGATTAATTAATTTCATTTGCCGCCGCCAACTGCTCGCCGTCCTAATGATTTATCAACCTTGCAAGATTACACACGAAGCTACTACCTACTAATTCGTCAGAACTTGGTGATTTTCGATCGCAGCTCGTTAATTTGCACTTTTCTCTCCATCGTTACAATAAACTCGCTTCGAAATCGAAATTCATTAATGATTTATGAGAAAATGGAATTCAATTACCGTTTCGACTACCGAATGAGGGAAAATCAATACTTCTTTTACGCTAGTCAAATTGATTAATTTAGATTAGGTCCTTATTTATATAAATGATATTTGAAAATAAATTTTTAACTCAAATTTTATTATATCCCTCGCGGTATGGAAATGGTTTCAGTTTTCCAGGGTAATAAACGAGGCAAAAAGTAATTAATTGCGCTCTATTCAGAAAAGTATCGCGGATCTCTGAGAAATATCGCCGATATTTTTCTCTCCGACCGACGCTCGAACGACTCCGGCCTCACTGTATTTTATACTTTTATATCGTGGGCGACGCTGTGTCTACAAGAAGCGAAGAGTGATTGTGATCCCGTGTATGTGTGATCTAAGAGATATATTTATCGATGTGTCGTGATTAGCGTTATAAGCGAAAAAATCTTTTATGTATAAAAAATTATATGTATCTTGTACACAAGGAGCTACCGTTAAACGGGGTTGAAGCTTCTATCCTTGAGAGTGATTCATCATCCCCAGAGCTGCATTTCCGTACGTCAATCCCGCTAATTCCTTTGAATGCATTTAGCCTGTATATATAGTTTGTAGGGCTACAAAGTACTTAACGATTTTAACCCAAATGCGTTCTTTGGAAACTCGGTTTCTGTGATACTTTGGTTTTTGTCTGTTGAATCCCAATTATCACAAAGTGACTGATACCTTGATATTACTTCGACTTGTTTTTACTTTTGACTTAAATATTTACATTTCATTTCAAGCTTCAGCCCCGCAAAATATCCAAGTCGAAGGTTAAGTAGAATATGCAATCTTCTTATGTGCGCTGTGTTCGTGTCTTGTTTAGATATGCAATGTATGTAGTAGATCTGACACACATTGTTCAAGTTTTTATTTTTGTACTACTCGATCGGGTGTGATGAGAAAGTCCTCTCTCGCTTGCTCCAAGTCTTATTACCTTTCAGGAAAAATGACGAGAGATCCCCTTCATGCACCCGATCGATGCATTATTCTACATGTGATCTCATTTGCTCGTAGCGTAAACATTATACTTCTCGAAGATGTTTCTTTACTCAAAAGACCGAGTCGCATGCACTGAAAGAGTTGTTTTCATGTTAATACGGATTTTCTCACACTAAAATTGATGTTTTTGTAACGCGTTTTTCGTTTTCTGTCTCTAAAGACTGTTTTAGATTTTAATTATGATTTTTAACTCGTGTGCAATTGTTATAAAAAGTGAGAGGGTATATCGTCAAAACAAGACTTTCAGTACAATTGCGTATACGACTCGCAAATCTTTTAAGTCCAATTCTTTTGGATTCACGCACATTCATCGTTACGATGAGACAAACATAATGGAACAAGATGAAAATGTATAACGTGAAGAGCCATCATCGTCCCTTCCAGAAATGCACTCAAGTCTCACCAACGCTCGTTACACCAGTATCTCGTTTCGTGTGGAATAAAGATATTCTGTAAATATCTGAAACCCACGAAACGAGATACTCGAACACGAAATCTGTAGTGTGTTCTTTATCATGCACGAAAAATAGACTCTGGAAAAGCCGATTGCAATATTTCCGACTGAAATCTTCCCTTGTTGTGAGCAATTTATTTTGAAATCGAGTTTTCCTGTTTCGGAAAATTTGATTTCACTTTTCCTTATCGCTCTCTACACGGAAAATCCTTGGAAGTATTGCAGATAAGTCTCCAAAATCTATTATTCTCCATGTATCAAGTGGAAAGGTCAAGGGATAGATCTTCGCGGAAGATCAGATATTTTTCGCTACAAGACAAACTGGACAAGCTTATTGTTCCGCGAAGATTTATTATGCTGTGATCTTTCATTCCACGCGTTGACCCCTTGAAGGCCAAAAAGTGGACACGTTTTTATTCACAAAGTGTGTGCATTTTTTGGAGGTTGATTCACGCAGCGACCAATTAAATTCGTAAAGAGTGTGAAAGAGAATGTGGAACCAATGAAAGAAGATAGATGACATATTTTTGCATAATGGACATTTGGAGGGGAGTGAGTGGAAAAGAAGAGAGTGCATGTCACGGGTGATCAAACTTAACGAGCGTTGGCAAAATCGTGAACCTAGATCGCCCCGTCTCATCCATCCCTTAACCCACACGCCCCCTTTCTTATATTTCCTAGCGTCATCGTCCGACAAGCTTGTATAAATCGCAAAGAATTATGTACATAGAGAGATACAAGCGAGGAAAATGGGAAAGAAGTAACGTTATAAACGCGCTAAGTGACTCATGCAAATATTTAACTCGAACGTAATTAAGGGCCGTGAGCAGAAGAGAGACACGAAGCAAATATAAATACTAGAATCTTTCGCTGAAGCTGAGGTCCTTCTTTGTATAAGTAAAGGTACAGTCTGACTGTGAAAGCAGGAGAGACACACTAATTAGATAGGGAACATCGTCGACTAGCTTTTAAGAGAAAAAAAACACGAATACTCTCTGTTCAATATTTGAACACGGATACGCCGAAGCCCGACTCCGTGTCGATACATGGCCGATTACGTATTTTGTATATATTATCATTTCGCCTGTAAAACACTCACGTACCCAGACCCCCATCGGCACACGATAGTGCAAAACGATCAATTAATTCATTATTAGTTACGGCGATGATTATTATTTTTTATTACGAATTATTATTTGTACAAATTTTATGTTGCAATATAAAATAAATGATAAAGTATTAAATTCTTGCAGTGATAATTACTCTAGACTAAATATCCTCTTCCTGATACTTAGCATAAGTCTTATAGGATATAAGAAGTAAATTAGAGTCGAAAGTATGAAAGAAGATTCTTTAGGAATCTTGTCTTTTACTTCCGGACAAAAAGAGGATTCTTTAATTATGAATAAGCTCCTCATGCCTGCCGGATATCGCAGACAATAAGAAGAGGGTCTCAGGTCGGATTGACGGTTCTCACAATACAAAGTAATTACCCAAGCTGTAAAGGTAGGTGAAACTGTGTTGTGAATAAAAGAATATACTCGCTTATGGGTATTTTCAACTCGAGAGCGTGTAATTTCCGCAATGCTATAGAAGAGTTGCATAGTGGCACATGCATAAGAAATTGAAGGGACTTGTCTGAGAGAGACAATTGTTTGTGACAAGATATGCGAGGAGGTTTTTCCGCCTCGCTGATTTGGCCTACTTGCTTTATGTAAAAGGGAATTTTGCTTATTTGAATTACAGAAGGGAGAAGTCGACAATATCGACATTACCTACTGAAGGGTATGGAGAAATTTATTAGGTGTCTAATTTTTGTGCTCTTAGATTTGATTGTATAAACAGAAATGAGTTTTAAAGAGGTATATGTAAAGAATGTAGAATTTGTTTATTAAATTCTGATTAGTAAAGTGCAAAATGTGAGAGCATAACACCTACCTTATCGTTTGTATCGGTAAGGATATAGTTGCGTTTCCATACTTGAATTACAGGAGGGAGAAGTCGACAATGTCGACATTACCTACTGAAGGGTATGAAGAAATTTATTAGGTGTCTCATTTTTGTTCTCTATTAGGTTTGATTGTATAAACAGAAATTAATTTTAAAGACATTTTGAATGTAGAAAATATAACATTTAAATATTAAATCTCGATTGATGAATTGCAAAATGTTGAAGCATAAAACCTACTTTATCCTTTGTATCGACAACTGAATGTAGTTTATATCATATGATAAGGCTTGAATTACAGGACGGATAAGTCCACAATATTAACATTACCTACTGAAGAGTATGTGGAAATTTATTAGGTGCCTAATTTTTGCACTCTTTAGTATTTGATCGGATAAACAGAAATGAGTTTTAAAGACGTTTTATATGTAGCGAACACTTAGAGAAATTACCTCTTGTGTGAGCAGGATTTGGCACAAATGGTATTTCGTCGAAAATTTAAGGATAAAAGGAATTTAATTCGTCTCAAAAAGAATCCTTTTGGAGGAAACATCCTTTTAGGACAAACTTCACCCAGTCTTGCAGTCAACTAATTTTGTTTGTGTAAAGAAGATATTCAAGTGGTTCAAAACAAAACAGGCAAGATGACGATGCTTTTGTTCCGAGACAACCATTTCTCGGAATGATTATAAGCAGAATATAAGATTTGTTTATTAAATTGCGATTGTTGAATTGCAAAAAGTGACAGCATAAAACCTACCTTATCGTTCGTATCGATAACTGGATATAGTTGCATTTGCTTATTTGAATTACAAGAGGGAGAAGTCGACAATGTCGACATTACCTACTGAAGGGTATGGAGAAATTTATAAGGTGTCTCATTTTTGTTCTCTATTAGGTTTGATTGTATAAAAAGAAAGTAATTTTAAAGACGTTTTGTATGTAGAAAATATAACATTTAATTATTAAATCTCGATTGATGAATTGCAAAATGTTGTAGCATAAAACCTACTTTATCCTTTGTATCGACAACTGGATGTAGTTTATATCATATGATAAGGGTTGAATTACAGGAGGTATAAATCAACAATATTAACATCACCTACTGGAGGGTATGTAGAAATTTATTAGGTGCCTAATTTTTGCACTCTTTCGTATTTGATCCCATACACAGAAATGAGTTTTAAAGACGTTTTATATGTAGCGAACACTCAGAGAAATTACCTCTTGTGTCAGAAGGATGCTCCTTGACACAAATGGAATTTCCTCTAAAATGTAAGGGTAAAAGGAATTTGATTCGTCTCAAAAAGAATCCTTCTGAAGCAAACATTATCCTTTTGGGACAAAATTCACCTAATCTTGCAGTCAAATAATTCTGTTTTGTGTAAAGAAGATATTCAAATGGTTCAAAACAAAACAGGCAAGATGACGATGCTTTTGTTCCAAGACAACTATTTCATGGAATGATTATAAGCAGAATATAAGATTTGTTTATTAAATTGCGATTGGTGAATTGCAAAATGTGACAGCATAAAACCTACCTTATCGTTCGTATCGATAACTGGATATAGTTGCATTTGCTTATTGAATTACAAGAGGGAGAAGTCGACAATGATTGTATAAAAAGAAATGAGTTTTAAAGAGGTATATGTAGAGAATATACAATTTATTTATTAAATTCCGATCAGTAAATTGCAAAGTGTAAGAGCATAATACCTACCTTATCGTTTGTATCGACAATGATATAGTTGCGTCTGCTTACTTGAATTACAAGAGGGAGAAGTCGACAATGTCGACATTACCTACTGAAGGGTATGGAGAAATTTATTAGGTGTCTCACTTTTGTGCTCTATTAGGTTTGATTGTATAAAAAGAAAGTAATTTTAAAGACGTTTTGTATGTAGAAAATATAACATTTAATTATCAAATCTCGATTGATGAATTGCCAACTGTTGTAGCATAAAACCTACTTTATCCTTTGTAAAAAGGACAGGAGTAAAATCAACGCGATCGGCATGAAACCTCTGCGCATAATATGCGGGAAAACACTGATGGACAAAGTCCGAAACGAGACAATCCTCAAAAAATGTGGTGCAAAAGAGACAATATTTGACACATGGGAAAGAAATCAGTTAAGATGGTTCGGACATCTTGAAAGAATGAAAGATGAACGACTGACCAAACAAGTGTATAAAGGTAAAGTTAATGGCAGAATGCCCAGAGGTAGACCGCCGAAAGAATGGTTAGAATCTGTGAATGAGACATTAATCCGTAGAGACATAAGAAGCCATAGGAACACAAGAGCTTGCATGAAAAAATGCATGGACGTGAAGGAAGCTAGAGTAGTATGCCAGGACAGAAAAGTGTGGCGACAAATAGTTTGTAAACAGAGTGACAGTAGAATGAATGACGCCTGAAACAAAGACCTTGGATACTAATGGTCCCAAGTGGGGAACCATACATAACAATTTTGTGAGGCTCTTCACTTGGGGTGATCGCTAGAGAGATTGATCAGCAACCTGGGTCGGAGCAGTGTTGCGAAATAAACGTGTCATTTAAATAAATAACACGAGAATTCCATATCAATCTAAAATATCTATACCTAACACTTATATACCTATCTACCTCATACATATATACCTACCTACCTTATACCTATATACCCATATACACACTACTATTTTCCAACCGAGCAAGTCACACCTACCCCGAAAGGGCTTAATGGTATAATAATAATAATAATCGACAACTGGATGTAGTTTATATCATACTAGAACATTGTGCGCGCTACGCGCGCAATAATTACCCTTTCTTTAGGAAAAACTCGGTTCATTTTCCAATATTTTGTTTACATTTATATCAAAATTTCATTTTTAACCTTCAAGATTAAGAAAAATGTCCCATTATTTATGTTCATGATTAAACTGAGAAAAAGTCCAGATTATTGTTAAATAACAGTCAAAATGTTATTTTTACAATAAATAAAAAATAACCATTGTTCCATATTTTCATTGCAATATTTGCATTTAAATAATAATTTGGAAAACCAAAACTTACCACAACCGGTTAATTTGTGCTAGTTCTATTAAAAATGATCATTTTTCAATATGAATACATCTTATAAAAACAGAAAAATGTGGTATTTACCAGGTATTTAAATAAGTTCTTGCTCAAATGATTCTGTCAATTTTTTATTGGTTCCAGAATTTTTGTGTCCCAATGCATCTTGATTTGATAACTTCCTAATTCAAAATTCAACTTTTTTTTTTGAAATTTTGGTTGTAAATTAATTTTTTCAATTGAAAATTTAACTACCAGGTTTTATTTAACATTTATATTGGAAATTCAGCTATTTAGTTGAAAATTTCTGTATTTTTTTTTAAACGTTGTTTTTTATGGTAGAATATCTTAATCTTCTTGGTGACTAATTCACTTTTTTGTGGAAAATTCATTTATTTTGTTAAAAATTGATTTTTTTGGTAGAAAATTAATCTTTTTGGTTGACAATTAATTTTTTGTCTGAAAATTATATTTTTTGCTGAAAATTGAACTATTCTCTTTTTTGTGAAAAATTCATTTGTTTGGTAGAAAATTTAACTATTTTGTTGAAATTTTTTTTTGGTACAAAATCCTTTCTTTCAATTGAAAATTCAACTATTGGGTTAAAAATTCATTTTTTTTGGTTCAACATTCATTTTGGTTGAAAATTCCTTCACAAATTAAAAATTTGTTTCAAAATTCATGTATTTTTTAAAAATCAATATTCTTGGTTGAAAATTCATTTCTGTGATTGAAAATTAGTTTTTTTTTTAAATTAAAAATTAATTTTTCAACTGAAAATTTAACTATTATATTTTACGTCGAAAATGTATATTTTTTGATAGACATTTAATCTTCTTGGTTGAAAATTCATATGATTGGTTGAAAATTCATTTATTTTGTTGAAAATGTATATTTTTTTGGTAGAAAATTCATCTTTTGGGTTGAAGATTCATTTTTTTGGTTAAAGATTCATTATTTTAGCTAAAAGTAAGTTTCTTTACTACAAAAATGAAACTATTTTGTTGAAAATTAGTTTTTTTTGTTGAAAATGAATTTTTTTACTGAAAATGTGGCTATTGTGACTATTCCATTTTTGTTAGAAAATTGATTTTTTTAAGTTGAAAATTCAGTTCTCGTCTTTTTTTTGGGTCAAAAATTCAATTATTTTGATGGAAAATGCATATTTTTGGTTTTAAAATTCAACTTTTTGTGAGAAATTAATTTGTATTATTGTCTTGAATTTTTAAAAACTTGTTATTGGGTTAGTTTGAGTTATTTGTAATTATTAGTTTTTACAAATCTCTGAGCGATTTTAAGATGATTCAAATTTTAGATTTTTAAAATGTGTTTAAGTCTGTTTACTGTTATCATCATTTTCAAAGAAAACTCAAAATGTTAATTTTTGTTTGTTTGTATTTAAGAATCTTTTTATTGGGTTAGTTCGAGTTGGTCGAAAACAAACCCCTTCCACAAAAACCTTAAAATTTACTTAGTTCTCACGTACATCTGACCGTTGTCGAGATAATTCAAAATTTTGATTTTTTCTCATTTCGAAAATCTGTATACTGGATTACGTCGAGGTTGCCGAGGATCGAACCGTTTAGAAAACCCTGAAAATGTTGTCAGTTTTCGCGTATCTCTCGCCGTTTTCAAAATAACTCAAAAATTTCATTTTTTTGTATTCTAAGAATCTTTTCATTGGGTTAGTTGATGTTGGTTGAAAACAAAACCTCTCTGTAAAAGCTTAAAATTTTGGTCGAAAGCGATTCCCCTCTTTGAAAACCCTGAAAATGTTGTTAGTTTTCACGTATCCGTTTTAGAGATAATTCAAAATTTTTAAATTTTTTTTTAATTTGGAACATTTGTTTACTGGTTTAGGTTGGGGTGGCTAAGGACCATCCCCCTTTAGAAACCCTGAAAATGTTGTCAGTTTTCGCGTATCTCTCACCGTTTTCGAGATAACTAAAATTTTGATTTTGTTTTGCATTTTGAAAACAGTTTCTTCCCTTTCCCCTATGTTTACAGTGACTAAAAATGAATTATAACTAACTCGACTTATTTTTTATTGTATTCTTCATTTTCAACTGTTTAATTAATTCATTGTAATAATTAATCCAGAAATGTTGACTTGTAAAATGTAGCGCGCACAATGTTCTAGTATGATATAAACTACATCCAGTTGTCGATTATTATTATTATTATTATACCATTAATGTTGAAATGTAGAATTATCGAGTTATCGAATCTCTTTTTTACATTATCGACTTATCGAACCTTGCTCCCGATTCTCGACAGCTGATTGACTTATTCTACTGTGACCTGCTGTGACTTACATTATATGTCAATGGCTAACTGAATTGACCAATAGGGTTTAGGGACTACGCATGAAGTTAGCCGGAATGCATGTACTTTTTATAATAGGATAATAAGGCTTGAATTACAGGAGGAATAAGTCAACAATATTAACGTTACCTACTGAAGAGTATGTAGAAATTTATTAGGTGCCTAATTTTTGCACTCTTTCGTATTTGATCGTATAAACAGAAATGAGGTTTAAAGACGTTTTATATGTAGCGAACACTCAGAAAAAAGAAGGATGCTTCTTGACACAAATGAAATTTCCTCTAAAATGTAAGGGTAAAAGGAATTTCATTTGTCTCAAAAAGAATCCTTTCGAAGGAAACATCCTTTTAGGACAAACTTCACCTAATCTTGCAGTCAAATTATTCTGTTTGTGTGAAGAAGATATTCAAATGGTTCAAAACAAAACAGGCAAGATGACGATGCTTTTGTTTCAAGACAACTATTTCTCCGAGTGAATATAAGATTTATTTATTAAATTGCGATTGGTGAATCACAAAATGTGACAGCATAAAACCTAATTTATCGTTCGTATCAATAACTGGATATAGTTGCATTTGCAACGTGTCTCACTTTTGTGCTCACTTATATATTTGATTCTATAAACAGAAATGAGTATTCAACTTTTCAAGGCATTTTCTACGTAGAGAATATGAAATTTCTTAATTAAATTTCAATTAGTGAATTGTAGAATGTGACAGCATAATGCCTACTTTATCCTTCTTATCGACAAGAGGATAATCATGTGATAAGGCATTCTATTTGCACCATAGGAAGGATAAATCGATAATATCAACATTACCTTCTGAAGGGTACAGGTACAGTGGGGATTATTTCTAACGATATAATAATAGTCTATCAATGTTGTAAACCGAATAATTATGTCCAGACAATCTGCAACGATATTCAACAACTAATAACTAAAATGGATTTTCTGCACCAGATGAATGTGAAAGAAAGAACTTCATCTGTAATAGGAAATCACTTTTAATTATTAAATAGCCTCTTTAAATAAATTTGAATTAGCAAAATTTCACTAATTAGTGATGGAATGCTAATAATTTAATTAGAGGAAAGTGAGACACTAAAGATTAGTAGAAAACTTCTAATTATGTTAGTCGAGATATTGACTAATTTGATGATGGAAAACTTCATGTCCATGTCCCCTCCGCAAACATAATGCATGTACAATTTTTATTGCTTCAAAATAAAAAAATAGAATTATTTACACAATTGTTCTATTTTACGTTACTTTAGTCAAGTTTATAATATTTCCTCTAATGAATGCTCTCACAAAAACACCAATAAATTCGATAAAACTTTACAGAACGCACTTTTCGAAAATTCGAAAAAACAAGTTTTACATGGAAAACAACTGTTAAAAATTATAATATTAATTTACTTTATTAAAATGTTACTAAATAATTTAATAAATAAACATTTATAATAAATAAAATGCAAAATTATTATTGTTTTGACTATAATTTGCGCAATAAGTGTTGCCCCAGAGTACTATTCTATGTCCAGTACCGTCAATAATAATGTCTTTGTAATGAAATTCAGAAATAGGTATAGAACGCATTTTGAAAGACTGAAATATATTAAGATTAATTTCCTTTTTCAAAGATAAAGGCACACTTCACTTTACAATTCTATATATAAAATTTTGAAATTTCAAATTAAATGTAACGGGTTATGTTAATATTGTATCAAAGAGCTATTTATACAATTAGTAAATTAAATAAAAAGTTAAAATATTATTTTCGAAAAAGATCTTATGGAACATTCTTTCTAACAAATACATTTTGTGTAAAAAATACATGATTGGGCGTAGCATAAAATTACTAAATCTTTTGAAATTCCGCTAAATTTTTTGAAATCTTAAGAAACCCTCTGAGATCCGTGTATATACTTTGGAATATTTTTTTTAATTTCCTTAAATCCCTTCGAATCTTTAAAAAAATTGTAAATCCTCTGATATTTAGTAAAATCTATGGAAATCTGTTTGAACTCCATGAAGTCCCTTGAAATCTTGCAAAATCCCTAGAAAAATTGAGATTTTCAGTTGAACTGCTCTGAGATAGTGAATATATTTTTCTTAGTTGGAAATTCAACTGTTTGGTTGAAAATTAGTATTCTTTTTTGGTTGAGTAAAATTAAACTATTTGGTTGAAAGTTGAACAAATTCAAAAAAATTCATTTTGTTGTTAAATATTCATTGTTCTAGTTGAATATTCAACTATTTGATTGTAAATTAACTTTTTTGTTAAAAACTTATATTTTCGAGTTGAAAATTCAACTGTTTTGTAGAAAACTTGCCTTTTCGACTCAAACATTCAATAATTTGATATAAAATGAAAGTATTTGGTTGAAAATAAATTTTGTTGTTGAAAATTCAACTATTTGGTCAATATCTAAACTTCATTTTTGAAAAGTTAACTATTTGGCAAAAAATTACCTTTTTTTATTGAAAAATAATATTTTTGGGTAGAAAATTCAACTGTTTTTTAAATAATTCATCTTTCTGGTTTGAAAATTCGACAATGATGTTGAAAATTCATACCTTTTATGGTAGAACATTATTCCCCGCATTAGTGTTTTTGGTGGAAAATTCCACTTTTTCGTTAAAAATGTAACTACTTAGTTGAAACTTCATCTCTTTTTGTTGATAATTCAACTACTTTGTGGAAAGTTGAACTACTTTGTTCAAAATTCGTTTTTTTTTTTAAATTCACATCCTTCATTATATATTTTACTATTTTACTTAACATTTATTACGTTTTGTTAAAAATTAATTTTATTATCTGAAAATTTAACGATTTCATTTTTGGTTGAAAACTTATCTTTCTTAGTTGAAAATTCAACTATTTGGTTGAAAATTCATCTATATTGATTGAAAATTAACATTCTTGTTGAAAACTTATCTTATCCGGATTAAAAGTAAACTGTTTTCGAAAACATTATGCTTTTTATATTGAAAACTTAACTCTCTTGTTGAAAATTCATCAATTTGGTCGATTCAAATACTTTCTTATTCGTCTTTTTCCGTTAAATTCAACCTGTTAAAAATTCTTCTTTTTTTTAAAAAGTAATTTTTTAAACTAAAAATTTGACTATTCCACTTTTTGTTGAAACCTTATCATATTCAGTTGAAATTCCAACTTTTTGGTTGAAAATTCATGTACTTTGTCCAAAACTTGTCTTTTGGTAGAAAATTAATCTTCTTGGTTGAAAATTCATCTTTGTTGGTTAAAAGTTCAGCTTTTTGTAAGAAAATTCACCTAGTTTGTTCAAGTAATTTTTTTTTTGGTCGGAAGTTCAACTGTTTTGTTGAAAATTTTTTTTTTTGTTTGAAAGTTGAACTATGTATTTGATTTTTAATGAAACTGGTTGAAAATTGATTTGGTTGTCTTTTAAAGTTAATCTTTTTGGGTTGAAAGATCATCTCGTTTGTTAAGAAGACAAAACTACGGTCGTTATCTTTTCCCAAAAAAATAAGAAAATTCATAATTGTTTTTTTACTAAATGGAAACTTTTCGCGAGGTGTCCCGCATTATGTTAAGTTTAAAGTCCACCAAGCATTCTTTTTAAATCCTTATTTATTTTAAGCCAACTAATTAAGAATCATGCTAAAAAAAGTTATTTCGTGGCTAAATTACGTAATTTTATTGTCCCAAAAACATGTATATTATATTAAGTAAGATAGTAATTAAAATAAATACATGGATTTGCTTGGATCAAGAAACAGTTAATTAGACTTTCAGTAACTTATCATAAGATAATAATATTCTTGATACATGATTAGCCCAGTTGACGGTAATAAATAATTACAAAGAATTATTATTATTATAATTCATATAATTAAACATATTATTGCTAATTATATCAGACACGAAATGTAAATATTGGATAAAGTCGAAAGATAAGAAATTATGAACAGTCTAAATTCTTGACAGATGCTCAAATAGAGATATTTTGAATTATATTTTACGTATGATCATGATCATAAACATCAGATACTGATAATATGACGGTAATATGACACCAATATTATTGTAATATGCCACTAATATGACTGTAATATGACACTTATATAACTGTAATATGATAATAATTACTGTAATCCCGGGTAATAAGACTTAATATCCAGATTTCATGGCATAATATCTATAGATATTATGAGTAGTAAAATTATAAAATTTAACCGCTCTCTAATCATCATGGTGTTATTGTGCCATTAAGCCATTTACTCGGTGAGGAAGGGAGTAATGTGAGGAAGGGGGTATTGCTTTTTTAGATTGATCTGGAATTCTCGTATGATACTTTACTTAATTAGCAGAAAAGCGCGTACCATTATCATAGAAAAACAAGATAATAAGTATATATTTTCATGGAACATCTTGAAGAAAACTCATCAGTCCCCAAAATTCTATGACAAACAGTTCCTCTAGTTAATAAAATGAAGATCATTATTAGCAGTCTGGTCCTTAATTTGGCACTTTGCCTCTATTTTATGGGTAAGTACGAAAAATTAACTGAGTTCTAAAGCAAAATTTCTGTAGTATACTTTTTTATCAGTAGCAATATTGAAACCAATTTTTAGGATCAGTCTTTTAACCACTTTCTTACTATTATCAAATTGCAAAACTTATTTTTGAATTGCAACATTTATTTTTGAGATAGCGATGCAGATTTTGTCCGCCGACTTATAATCATTTTTTAAGGAATTTAATTGCCTTCACTATTCTTGCAGTGGCTTCTTCGATTCGCCCAAACTCTGAACTTCAAATCTGTCTAATGAATTATTCTATTAATTTTCGTCGAAAATATGTTTTACATATTTTTATGAAAAGTTTCATTCGGTATGAGATGAATAAATTGTTGTCAAATTCGACTTGAGTTTCAAAGTAATTTTTGCTTTTAGATTGCAAGTTCATACCTTTTACCAACATAACCAAATAAAACTAATCGTAGTTTTTACACTCTCAACAGAAAAGGTATTAGATTTGTGTAAAATATGACCCCCCCCCTCGTTTTTGTCAAATGTCCACGTTTTGAGACCCTCTGAACTCAAAAAACAGGTTTTCACGAATGTGTCTGTCTGTATGTCTGTTTGTATGTCTGTCTGTGAGCACGATAACCTTTGAAAAAATTGACAGATTGGATTGAGCTTTGACATACTCTTCAAGTGCCCTAAAATAAAGGTCAAGTTCGTTAGCCAGCCATTTTGAATAAAAATTCAAAAAGTAAGCGTTTTATAATTTTTGAGACCACTTTTTTTCGAAATTTGAAAATTCTATGTACGGTTAATAATAGTACTCAAAAAGACGAACAATTTAACCTAATGAATTTTTTTCATTAAAAAAAAAAATTAGCGGAGTTATAGCATTTACAAAATTCCAAAAAACAAACGAAAATGAACATTTCAAGCCAAACAACGCACGATATGAAAAAATGTCAAAGGAAAAAATACGTTGCATTTTGAACACCCTACAAGATTATCACAACAACTTTTTGAATTCTCCTTAAAAATCAAAAATTCAAATTTTGACCGCACAAAAAATAATCAAAAATCAAAAATTCCATTTTTCGGTCAAACTATACAGGGCATGAAGAAAGATGAACTGACAAAAATGGTACATTAAAAAAAGATCTACAAATTTGTTACAGACCACTTTTTGATAGGACGCGTAGTTTTTGTTTTATTCGTAAAAAACTGAATTAAAAATAGAAAAATTAAATTTCTAGACAAACGACACAAAATACAAAAAAAAATATTTGTTTACCACAAAAAGAGCTACAAATTTGTCATCAATAAGTTCTTGATAGGGCACGTAGTTTTTGTTTTAATCGTAAAAAATAACATTAAAAATAAAAAAAATTAAATTTTTTGGAAAACGGCACAAGGTACGACCAAAAATTATTAAACAAAAGTCCTATGTCAATTTTGGGCCCTATACCGAATTTGGGCCTTATACCAATTTTGGGTTATATGTATCCTTTGGGCCCCATGTAAAATTTGAACCCTATGTCAATCTTTAGCTTTATGTCAAATTTAGCCATTATGACAAATTTGGGCCCATGTCAATTTTTGGTCATATGTCAATTTTGGGACCTATATCAACTTTGGGCCCTATGTCGATTTTTGGCCCTATGTCTATTTTTGGCTTTATATTTGTTTTGGGCCCTATTTCTATTTTGTGCCGTATGCAAATTTGGAGTCCTATGCCAGTTTCGGGCCCTATGTCGAATTTATTCATTATGCCAATTTTTTGCCCTATATCTATTTTGGGCCTTATATTAGTTTTTGGCCTTGTATCAATTTTGGCCCCTATGCCGAATTTATGCCCTATGGCAATTTTGGATCCTACGTCAGTTTTGATCCCTATGTCTATTTTGGGCTTTATATTAGTTTTCTGTCCTATATCAATGTTAGGCCCCATGTCGAATTTGGGCCCTACGTTAATTTTGAGTCCTACCTCAATTTTGGGCCCTCTGATCATTTTGTGCCCTATGTTCATTTAGGGCGCTGTATAAATTTTGGGCCCTATACCGAATTTGGGCCGTATACTAATTTTGGGTTCTATGTATGTTTTGGGCCCTATGTACAATTTGGACCTTATGCCAATTTTTGGCCCTATGTCGAATTTAGCCATTATGCCAAATTTGGACAATATGTCAATTCTGGGCGTTATATTATTTTTTGGTTCAATATCAATTTTAGGCCCTATGTCGAATTTGGGCCCATGTCAATTTATGGTCATGTGTAAAATTTGGGACCTATATCAATTTTAGGCCACATGTTGATTTTTAGCCCTATGTCAATTTTTAGCCTTATATTTGTTTTGGGCATCATGTCTATTTTGGGACATATGTCAATTTGGAGTCCTATGTCAGTTTCGGACCCTATGTCGAATTTAGTCATTATGCCAAATTTGGGCCCTATGTCTATTTTGGGCCTTGTATTAGTTTTTGGCCTTATATCAATTTTTGCCCCTATGTCGAATTTAGGTCCTATGACAATGTTGGGTCCTCTGTCAGTTTTGGTCCCTATGTCTATTTTGGGACTTATATTAGTTTTTGGTCCTATATTAATGTTGGGCCCCATGTCGAATTTGTGCCCTACGTCAATTTTGAGTCCTATGTCAATTTTGGGTACTATATCAGTTTTTGGCCCTATGTCTATATTGAGTCATACGACGGACGGACGGACAACTTATAATTGTTTATCCTATAGTAATGCTAGATAGTTGCAGTTTTTTCTAAAAATTTTCATTTTTTTAACTTTTCACTCAGTTAAGTTTCATGAAAGTTAACAAACATAATTGTTTACATAATTTTTTATTTTTTATAACTATCTTCTCCTAACTAATTGCTAGAAAGTTTCGGGTTCTTATGAAATTTTTTAGTTTACTTTGGCTTTTTAGTTACGAACAAATAATAAATAAACTGTAGAGAGAATAATTTTTTAAACAATCTCTTTCTTTTTTCTGAATATATTTTCTGAAATAAAACAGATATTTAAAATGATCTCTAAACTTTCTGTATGGATCATAATAACTGCAAATTTTACTTGAAATAGTTACTGGGAGCCTTTTTGTTAAAATTAATACCAATATTTATAATTTGTTCCCAGCTAACAAGTCAAAGGAAAGCTGAAAATTTCAGAAAAAAGGCAACTTTTTAGAATTACTCTAGAAGAAGATGGTTATAAACAATAATGAATTGTTCAAACAATTATGTTCGATGAATTTCCTTAATTATTACCACAGTACCACACTCTAAGTGAAAAGTAAACAAAAAGTTGAAAATTTCCGAAAAACCGCAATTTGCTACCATTAATCAAAATGAATATTATTTTTAAAAAAATTATTTAAACAATTATGTTTTTTAACTTCAATTAATTATTACCCCACTCTAATTAAAAATTGGACCAAAAGTGAAAAATTCTAGAAAAAACTGCAACTTTCTGGCATTATTAAGAAAATATCATTCTAAATAATAATAAATTGTTAAATAAATTATTTCTGTTAAGTTTAATCAAATATTGCCCTGATCTATCTGAAAACTTTAAAATAAATTAAAAGATTCGAAAAAGCCGCGACTTTCTAACTCTATTTTAAGATAAAATTGCTAAAAACAATAATAAATTGTTTAAACAATTCATGTAAACATTTTATTATTAGTGAAAAGTAATGTTTTATGTATTGAAAACAATTCGTATTAAAATAAAACGCAAACAAATCATAATTTGCGCCAAAAATTCACAAAACCCAATTTTTCACTTATGGGGTTTTTTTGGAACCTATAAAACAAACTTAGAGGGTTGAAATTAAAAAAAAAAAATTATTCATTTGTATTCTGTGGCTAATTATAAAGAGAAATTTTCAGTTTTAACTCGATTTACCTAATATTGACGAGCCTGAATAAAATTTACAGAAACGTCTTTTTTGTTATAGGAAATGCGTGTGAAACTTCATGGGGCTTGCGGAACCTCTAAATATCATTAAAAAACGCATTTTTTTGTGAAATCAAACAAATTTGCAGACGATATGCATGAAAATTCGAGAAAAAAAAATTTGATCACCCTAATGGAAAACATGTCTTTTTTTCACGTATAGTAACTTTCAGTAAAATCTACTGAACTTGGATTTTATTATATTAGATCAGATTAGATTAATTAGGATAATAAAGTAAATTTTTGTTTTACTTTGAAATAAAATACAATCCCAAAATGAAATCCCCCCAAATTTGTTCGAATCCACAAAAAAAAAAATTTCTAAAGAAAACGATATTTTTAGGTCCCGTGAGCCCCATTAGGTTTAACACGTATTTCCCATAAGGAAAAAAGACTTATTTGTGAATTTTATTCAGAATCACCAATATGAGGTGTATCGAGATTTTTCTTCACAATTAGCCATAGAATACGAATCAAAAATTACTTTTTGAATTTCATCCCCATAAGACATAAGTCAAAATAATCCCAATAATCCCCAAAATAACCCCATAAGTTAAAAATTGGGTTTCGCGAGTTTTTGACCCTAATTCTTATTTTCTTGCTGTTTCTTTTAGTACAAATTATTTTTAATATACAAAATATTACTTTCGACTGATTATTATATGTTTAAATAAATGTTGTTAACAAATAATTATTGTTTATAGCAGTTTTCTCTTGAAATAGAGTTAGAAAGTCGCGGTTTTTTCGAATATTTCAACTAGGCTTTATCTTTTCAATTAGAGGCAATTATCAATTCAAGTTAACAAAGGTAGTTGCTTAACATTTTTCAAATTATTTATAACAATATTTTCTCAGAATAATGCTAGAAATTTGTGATTTTTTCTGACATTTTCCCCTATTTATGCACTCTTCAATTAGAGTAAGGTAATAATTAATTAAAGTCAACAAAAATAATTGTTTTAACAATTTATCATCATTTTTAATAATATTGTCTGAATAATGCTAGAAAGTCGGTTTTTTTCCGAAATTTTAAACTTTTTCCCACTTTTCAATTCGAGACAGATAATAATTATTTCAAGTAAACAAATATAATAATTTAAACAAATTATTAATATTTTGATAATGCAATAATAAAGGATGCAAGAAAGTTGCCGTTTTCTCTGAAATTTTCAACTTTTTGTACTTGTCTTCAATTACAATAAGGTAATAAGTAATTCAAGTTAAGACATATAATTGTTCAAACAAATCATTATTGCTTCTAACTATCTTTTCTTAAAGTAATGTCAGAAAGTTACATTTTTTAATTTCAGCTATTCTCTGCCTTGTTAGTCATAAACGACTAATAAATAAACATCTAAAAAAATCATTTAAAAAAAATATTCCATTTTTTCTGAATGCAGTATTTTTACACGTTTTCTAATGTTTTAATATTAATTTAACCAAAAAGGCTTTTAATAACTACTTCAAGGAAAGATACATTGAATATGATCAATATGTAAAATTTGAAGGGTATTTCAAATATCTGGTTCTATGTCAGAAAAATATATCCACAAAAACGAAATAGATTGTTCATAAAATTATTATTTGTTCATAACTAAAAAGTCAAAGAAAATTTTTAAATTTCAAAAAGCCTCTCCTTTTTCTTCTGAAATCATTTCGGTGATGCCTCATGATTATTTTATAACCAAAAAGAAAAATATCGCTGCAGGGATGTTGAATGAACTTCATTATGTATATTTTTGTAAAAATAACTCCAAAGCGGTGCTTTTAGAGCTTAAACTCTGTGATTTGCCATAGCAAAAAGTAACTGTACGATAAATATCTTTGGACATTGAAATTTTGAAACTTTGCAGTTTTTTTCAGTTGTTCAAATATTTCTTCACTTTAGAGCACGCCACTTTAAATTCGTCTAAATGAAAATTAAAATGCATGAAATTCCTGGTAAAACATAAACAAATTTTTTTTATCTCTATAGCTTGGGAGATACAGTCTTCGGAAGTTATAAGTTTTCAAAGAATTATTCAAAAAATAAAGCAGTTTTTGAGGAATAAAATTTTTTCTGTGCACTGTAGGCATGCCTTCTTAAGGTGCTTCAAATGACTCCGGTTTTCTCCACATTCATAATTCATCTACAAGGATGAATTGTTTAATGTAATTTTGTACCACATAATCTAAAGGCAATTAAAGCGGCCTCGACATGAACCTTTTTTCCGAAAAATGTTCTTGTTGTTTTTTTTGTAATTGAAAATGTAGTGTTTTTTGCGCCTGTAAAATGCAACACTACGGCTATTATGTATGCCTGGCTGCAGTCACCTAATCTAGTTTCAATAATCACGAAAATTTGCAAGTACCCTGTTTTCGCAGCTTAGAGGAATATACATCATACAATGTAATAGTATAATACAATAATAATAAATAATAATACGTAATCATAATTTTTCAATAATATATAATATAATTGACTCCTGACATACATACACAATAGCCAGAGTGTTGGATTATACAGGCGCAAAAAAACTATATTTTCAATTACAAAAAAAAAACAAGAATATTTTTCGAAAAAAGCTCTATGTCGAAGCCGATATAATTGCCTGTGGATTATGTAGTAAAAATATTACATTGAACAATTCACCCTTATAAACGTATTATGGACGTGGCGAGAACCCCAGTTGTTTGAATCACCTTAAAGTTTCTATAACTTTTTCTGTTTCTGTTTCTTCTTACAGAATTCAATTCGCAGAGCGATCATGTGGACCAGAAATTGGGCGGAAGCTTAAAGAAGAGACGTCCACGAAATGAACATTATGAAATTGTTCGTCTACCCCCGTGTTATTTATTCAAAAACCTATCAAGTGGATTATTTCAAGAAGTAACACAACCTATGCTTGTAAAAATTAAGAATAAGTACATAATTGGAAGAATCGTTGAAAATCACCTTCGTCCGCTGTTTGCTGGTTTTATGGGCGAACAAATGGTTAAAATAGACAAGGGTAACTATACCAATCCGAAGCCACTATCTCCGAACGAAATTCAAAGATATAATATGAACGGTCTTATGTCAGACGACAAGTGAATTCTACATAAATCACTGCATAAATGTCGCAGAGTAACAATAAATTGTTAATAACTACGATAAATATATCAGAAAAACAAAATGTAATCTTTACAGCAATTTCAGATTAATCTTTACCTGCAAAAAAAATTACCTTCGCGTGTTAAGATTTACTCACAACACGGGAAATGATTACCACGCCAACTCTATTGAATCTTCTTTTGTTTCGATGCGAAAAAATTCAACCCGCAACAAAAATTCACTTATGTTTTTTCTGTGATAAATATTATAGCTATATGTCATTTTAATGAATGTTCATGAAGCTAAAGAATATAGAGTAATTTTCCTTTGCAACATTCTTAACGTGAGAGATATTTTAATTTCAGGGATGTTCATAAATAATAGAAATATCTCGAAATTTCTACAAGAAGTGCCGAATTTACATTTATATATACATAATTATGAAAGATTGCTTGTCATAGAAAAATTATTCCCTTTCATTCGATATCTCTTTTTTACACTAGATGAACTACACAAGTTTTCCGATTTCATCAATTGATTACACCCTAAAATCCAGTTCACCACGGAAATTGAAAGAAACGGAAAATTGCCTTTCTTGGACGTACTAGTTTACAAAAGATCTGATAACATATTAGGACGTGATGTTTACAGAAAACCCACCCATACAAACAGATACCTACATGCCTCCTCCCACCACCACCCATCTCAAAAGCAATCGGTCATCAACTCCCTTGTATGCAGAGCTGTCTTCATAACAGATAAAGATAACTTACGAAAGGAATTACAAAACGTTAAAGAAATCCTAATACAGAAGCATTACACAAACAAACAAATTGATAAAGCAATAAGAAAATATACTCAAAGAAGCAAGTCAACACAACCTACTAAAGAAAGAGAGAGAAAAACGACCACCATCGTACCCTACATCCAAGGTATCACAGAGCAAATAGGAAGAATTCTCAACAAACATAACATCCAAATCATATTTAAACCACCTGCGAAAATAAAACAACTTCTCAACAACCCTCAAGATAAAAAAGGCACCTCTCAGTGATCCGGGAGTATATAAAATCCCTTGTTCTTGTGGCAAAGCCTATATTGGAGAAACCGGGAGAGCGGTGAGCCAACATAGATGAATCCGATATGAACCAATCCGATTTGGTTTTCCGCCCTCCCGGGTTAAAAAAAAAGACTTGATTGGCCAATCAAGTTCGACCAGTCCCCACGGTGGGGCAAGATTCTTAGTTTTGTACACGATTAAAACCCGAAACACCTCCTTTCAATTTATTATAATGAATCATCGTGAAAGCCTTAAATCTATTTATTATTTCTTATTTTCCAGCAAACACTCAACAAATTTATTTTTAATTATTTTCAGACATATTGAAGATTATTTTTATAAGTAATGAAGTAAAATTCCTAAATAATTTAAATGTAATATAATTGTAATTTTGTATACGCAGTATCAGTTTACGATGAATCTTAATAAAGTATTCAAAGAATCTTCCTTACGAGGGGTAAAGCGCTCTCAAATCAGCGAGATAACGTTCAGTGTTCACATATTATCTAACGTTATTTTCGAACTTTTTTACCCCCCCCCCCCTTC
>CAKNYM010043227.1:0-17325 GCA_932195095.1 Andricus curvator
TAGATAGATAGATAGATAGATAGATAGATAGATAGATAGATAGATAGATAGATAGATAGATAGATAGATAGATAGATAGATAGATAGATAGATAGATAGATAGATAGATAGATAGATAGATAGATAGATAGATAGATAGATAGATAGATAGATAGATAGATAGATAGATAGATATACGTTTATTTTTCAGCCTGATGGCCTTAAAAAATTGACTTGCTTACACTCTCATTTTTTACAGAATTTTCTTAAAACTAACCATTCTCCTTTCCTCTTCCTCCTTCCTTCTCTTCTTCTCTTCTTCTCCATCTTACCCAACACTCCCTTCACCCATGCTACTGCCCTTTTGTCCCCCCTTTCATGCATCAATACCTCCATGCTTATCCCACTCCTTTCCACCTCTACGCACTCCTCCAACCAGTGCTCCACTCTTGCATCCCCCTTCCCACACAGTTCACACATCCTCTTCTCCCTAGAGAGCCAGAACCTATTAGAACTGTCCATGCACCAACATCTCATACTCGCTATAAGCTCCTGACTTCCTTTCACTCCTTTCTCACATAAATATTGCGCTCTCGCCCTTGGCATAATCCACACATAATTCCGGTTAAACCTTGACTCTCTTATTCTCTCTTCCCCTGCTGTCTTCTCTCTCTCCATGTCATTTTTCATAACCAACTCATATACCTTCCTTCCTTCCTCGTGCATCCATCTCACTTCATTCATCTGCAGTCCATTCGTTCTAAAATACCTTTTCCTTTCAACCTTCAGATTCCCAACCCCTCTCCTGTTCTCCTTCTCCCACCAGCACTCCCTAACAAACTTACTTCCCCCCTCTTCCAAAAATTTCTCCTCATATTTACACGCCTCTCCTATCCTGACTCCTCATATCACCCCGGCCTCCAGCTTACTTACCATATCAGCAATTAAAATCGAGAAAAGCGTTGGGCTAAGCAGACACCCTTGCCTTAACCCCCTATCCATCCAGAATCCCTCTGAAATCCCCTCCCCTCCTCTTACCTTATCTTTGGTTTCTTCATGTATCTCCTTCACCCTCTCAGTCAGGCCTCTCTACCCTCCCCGATCCTCCATTGCCTCTCACACAATGCCAACACCATCGCGTATACTTTATACGCCGTATTCATTAGCGTAATCCCTCTATAATTTTCCTGTTTATCCCTATCTCCTTTCATATACAGTGGCACTATTAACCCTTCTCTCCACCCTCCTGGGAATCCCTGCCCCCCCATACCTTCTTCACTACCTCCTTTAGCCTCTCCCTAACCTTTTATGTACTAAACAGCCATGCTTCGTTCTCTACCCCGTCCAGCCCTGCTGCTTTTGAACTTCTTAACTTCCTTATCTGTTTCTCTATCTCCTCGTCATTCAACTCCTTCATCTCTGCCTCCCCCGTTCTTCTACTCCCACCATCCCTCTTCCGTGAATCTGAGCCATGAAATGATTCTTTAAAAAACTCCCTTCACTCCTCACTCCTTATCTTGTCGATCAACCCGACCCTACGATTCCTAAACCTATTTATCATCTTACGGGCGTCCCCCTCTGTTTTAACATTTCCTAACTCCTCTTCCAGATCTTTTTCCTTTTCTTGTTCTTTCTTCTTACACATCAATCTAAACCCCTTCCTCATATCTACTACTCCTCCCTTTTCACATTACCCTTTTTCCACTCCTTGTACTAGCTCTTCACATTTCTTTTCATCTTTTTACATGAACTATCCCACCACGGCTTCACCATTCCTTTCTTCTTCTTTCTAAATACCTTCTTTTGCATACACCCTTTCACCTTCTCTTTCAGATCCTCCCATATCTCTTCCACCGACTCTCCTTCAGAGCGTACCTTTCCTTACTGTCTCTCATACTTCTTTATCGCCTCCATCGTCCAGTTCACACTCTCCCCTATCTAGACTTCTTCCCCACCTTGCTTTCCGTCACCCTCCCTCTTATCTACAGTCTTAATGGCTGATGGTCTGATTCCACCCTTCCCTCTACTGCGAATTCGTCCCTTTCCTCCCATCCTTGCATATTCATGACCACATGGTCTATCACCTATACCCCCACCTTACTTACATATGTGTATTCTCCCTCTTCGTCCCCAGTTGCCATACCATTCGCCACCGCCCAGCCTCTATCCTCCATCCAGTGCCTTAGAATCTCCCCCTCCTTATTTATTATATCATTCTTCGATTTCCTTTCGAAGCTCTCCCCTTCCCTGTAAAGGCCACCTTTCCTCCCCATCCTCGCATTAAATTCCCCACCCAGTACCACCATACCCTCCTCTCTCTCGCCTAGCAAGTCTTCCACCCTTTCTTTAATTCTTTCCATCCCATCCTTATTGTACACTGTTACAAACTTACACGTTACCCCTCCTATCTTTACTTCCCTCATTTGAACTCCCTCCCCGTCTTCCTCTCCATGAACTTTTTCCTCTAATCCAGTGCTAACCTCCTGAGAGCCTCCTGGAGTCTCCACCTATACCCCCTTGGCAGCTTTGGCTCTATTCTATCCCATTCCTTTCTTTCTACCCACGTCTCTACCAGTCCCATAACATCAAATTCCTGGATACACCTCCAGAACACCTCATCCTTCTTCTTTACCCCTGCTACGTTCCAGTACAGCACCTTCACTTCTCCTCTACCCTGCCTTACTTCCACCCCCCTACTTCCTACGAACCAAATTCCCCTGCACTTCCTTCAACACCTCTTTCTCCTCGTCGCACATCCACATTTTCTCGTCTACTTTTATTTTCCGATATCCTACTTTCCCCGATCTCCCTTCACTCCTCTCCCTCCTAGCCGTGTCGTACACCATTCTCTGCACATCCCTTTCCTTCCTCGTCAAATCGTGATCGATGAAAACTTCCTGATCCTTTATCGATTCTTATTTCGCATTACCTCCAACTTTTCTTACCAGCTCTCCAACTTCACTTAGTCCCCCTTACGTCCTCCCTCAGCCCCCGGAGCTCGCCTAACAGCATGCCAAGAGCCTCGCTCTCCGAATTTCCCTCTATTCGGGGGGGGGGGGGGGGGGCTACGTGCTCTCCCGCTTCTTTTGAACGGACTCTCTACCTCGCTTTTCTCCGGACTCTATTGACTGTCTCTCTTCCTTTTCCTTCGTTCCCACCGTTCCGCTTTCTCCCTCTCCCTGGCGCGTCGATCGACACCGGACCACGCACTGTTGGCCGTCGTGGCACGTGGAAAATTTCCTCCCCGTCAATTTCACTACTAGCACTGCCAGCACTCTCACTGTCCACCTCACGCTCTGCCATTGGTAACTGGGACCTCTCCATGCAGTACCATCCGCAACCGACAGATGTCTCTGAAGAATTTTGCCGTCCATCGCCGCCAAATTTTCCCTTTTTTTCAATTCCTCACAGCCCCTGTGTAAACACCCCTTTCTCTCCCTTAAAATCCCCCAACTCTGCGAGAACCACCCTTGACCCCTCGGAGGCCCAAGACTCCTCACCACAAAATCCCCCTATAACAATAATAATTATGTAATTCTACTAAATGACAATAGAAGCCGTATCCACGCTGACCAGTTAATGCCTAATTTCTTAGATGAGCACCTTGATTCTAGTTTTGGCAACGGTGCTTGCAACTCTGAATACTCGTGTAAACTTCAAAGAATTGAAAGGCAACATTTATAAGGAAGAAATAGAATCAGCTTATCTGTTCGACGAAGAGTGGACCCTCCTAATTAATATCAACCTCACAGGCACAGACGATTGGGTTAACTCAATACAGCGAAACTGAATTGATCAGAGTTAACTGCAATAACTGCCCCGTAGATTTTGAAATTAAAACTTTCTGTTGCCGTTTCAATAGGTTAAAAACAAAAAAAATATTATTGCATAATGTCCTAGGAAAACGTCGTTACAAGCGCGGACTGTTTAACTTTGTAGGAGATGCGTCAAAAGCACTAGTTGGAACATTAGACGATAATAACCTGCAGCTGATAAATAAACAATTTGACCAAGTATTTAATGAGAACAAAATCAGGGCACAGACTATAAATAATCAAACCCAAATTTTTAAACTACTACTTGATTCTTCTTCTCAAGACTTTAAAAAACACAAATCAACATTTAGCCCGTGAAAGTCAATTTCTAAATCAAATTAGAGAAAAAACAAACAATAACACTCGGTCACTATATATTCAAAGCAAATTAATAATAATAGTAATTATGATCGAAAAACTCAATAAAGATCTTGATACAGCAATAAATGCCATGCATTTGGGAAAACATGGTATTGTAAACCCAGAAATTTGAACGCCTAAGATGTTGAAAGAAACACTTAGAGAATTCAAAGTTACGTATAAAACGCGATACCATATTCATAACAGTGAAGAAAACATCCAGCACATCATGGACACTTCTGTTATCAAAATTGCCATCATCAAGAATGAATTTGTGTATATTTTTAGGATCCCTGTTATAAACAAAGAGAAAATGAAAATTCTTGGAATAATCCCTATACCCAAAAAGCTAGATAACGGATATAATAGCATTATCCCTGAACATGAGTTCTTATTAGTTAACCAAGGTAGATTTTCTCCGATTGACGAAGGCGAATTAGACAAATGTAAATGGATTGACGAATGTAAGATTTGTCAAAGACAGCAACCTGACTTTTCACTTTACGCCACAGACAACTGCGATTCGGACTTACTTAAAAAGATACAGAAACATTGCGTCACTTCACCTTTTGTGCTCAGTAAAAAAAGCTTCATTAAAACAAGCAACGGTTACATTATAATATTATGACACATATGTCATAGGGAACTTATTGGAACTTTCTTCATAACATGAGATCAATGTGAATTAATGACAGAACATATCAGACTACCTTTAAATTCAAGCAAAGATATCACCAGGAGTCATAGCATAAAAATAAACTACGTGAATGATTTTAGAAATGAAGAAATTCATTTTTTGAACGATAAGTTAGTTAAACATCCCAGTATTCTTGACATAAATCAATTACAAAGCGCTAGAATTAGTCTCCATGGAAGCAATAGCGTCCTGGATGATGTAAAAAGCCGGCAATTAAGTGAAACCTGGACCGAAGATGCTATAACTTCGCTTCAGTACATAGGTTATGCATCTGTGGCCCTTGTATTACTATATGTATTATATAGAATGAAATGTGTACTTGGAACTATCGACGTATCAAAACATTGTTTCGGAAATTGCTATAATAATTGTAGTTTTGGTAATAGAGCCAATTATACCTTTTATTCTTATTATTCACGTTTATTTAAAATTATCTGGAATCGTCGAAAGAGCTATTAAAAATGCCTTATTTTAATAACTACATATTCCTTATTAAAATTACTCAGTGGAAAAAAATTAATAATTGTTTATACAAATTTATATATTATACAATTTCAAATAAATGGAAAACTTCACCATTTCTGAGATGAAAATAAAATTTTCAGGGTTTCGTAGCCCTGGGTAGAAACCCTTATGGTTTCGGCCGAGTGTCCACCCGTCCGTCCCTTGTACGACCCCATATGGACATGAGGCTAAAAACTAACATAGAATACAAAACTGACATAGGGCCCAAAATAGACTTAGGGCCCAAAATTGACATAGAGGCCAAAATTGAAGTAGGTTCCAAATCGATATAAGGCCAAAAATTGACATATAACCCAAAATTGACAAAGGACCCAATATGGACATAGAGCCCAAAATTGACATAGGACCAAAAATAGAAGTACCTAAAGCTACGAAACCCTTCCTTGTAGGGACTTGGCGCCTAGTTTGACTAATTTTCAATACTGCTGTAAATTTAATCTGTAGTTATCTAATATCCATGTTTACAAAAATCGAGCTAAGTTATTTTTCGATTTATTCTGAATCCGAAGCTCAACTGATTTTGTTACGTACGTGACAGGGCAAACCCCTATAGGACCAATATTTGTTGTTTTTTTCATCGTTCAAATCATTTGGTTAACATTAGTAATCTAAATAAAGGGTTGTCCTGCAACAAACGCTAGCGATAAAATATTCTATAGAGGACAGAGCTGGGGACAACGAAGAGTAAGAGAGAGACTCGCGAGGGAAATCATGCGCCAAAAAGCACGCACACTGGCTGAGAGTTAAAATCCAGCTAACTGTATACGCACGAATACATATACATATTTTTTTCATGACCTGTGTAATCTGATGATGCCTTACGACTCTTCACGTCTTCCTTATATTTAACTTTTCCTTATTCTATGTACATCAAATAAAAGATAAAAATTTAAATTACCAAAAAGAAATGCATCAATATTAATTTAATCAGAAAATTAGTATAGCCGATAAAAGAAAGTTTTGATATCGAAATAATCAATTGGTTAATAAAAGTTGACTGTTCTTGATGATACGAATACTAATAACAACACACTCAAACGACGAGTTGATTTAATTTAGTTCAATCTAAGACTAAAACAAACTCGTCCACTTCAAGAAACTGAACTAGAATTAATTCCTGCACATGACAAGGTCAGCGGAATTGCCTCCAAGGAATAACACATTCATGCAATACGCAATTTTGTCGCAATTTTCTTTTCTCCCCCTATTTTAAAATTTTTCCTCACATGAATTATTTCAAGGTTCAATAAATTAAACTTAGAATAATTCAAGAATAATACCTAACACCAAGTCAGCAGAATCGCTTCCACGTGCAGGGGCAAATAATCCGGATCTCTTCACCTTCGGTAAGGTTTAGACACCCGTCTGCGGTTCAGAGTGTATTCCCTCTACATGGATAAACACGCAAGGAAGTTAATCCGTTAGGTGATTTTACGGTAATACCGTGAAAAATATATATTTCCGGGACTCAAAATGGAAAGGTTATATTTTCACAAGAATAATAACTTATAGTGACTGAAAAGACAAAGTGTCAGAGTGAGTCAGGTGTAAAAAGATACTTTCCCTTTCTCGGTTAAGAGCCAATCACCAATCTTGTCGTTGATTCTAAGAAGAAAATGAAAACATAGTTGTGTGTGTATGTGTGTGTGTGTGCGAAAACATTAAAAATAGATTTGAATGTTGAAAAAAAAAACAATAAAATAAATCGCTTACGCCCGTAGGAGTTTACGCACGATCTCTTACCTTTCTGTAGTACCTATCCTCGTCGGGAACGGTATGATAAGTCTTCGAAAAAACACATTTTTAATGTGAAGAGATATTACTTCTAAATTGAATAAATAATTTGCCTGAATCACAATTTTTAACTTAGGTCGAGTCGTTCAGTTAATTAAACACCTCTCCCTAGTGCTTCTAAAAATTAAATATAAGAAGCTAGTTTCAATGGGATGGTAGTAATCAATAAAGAAAAGAAACAAATAAGGATGGACCCAAAATTAAGAAATTGTTTTGAATCATTCATCGACGGTCTGTAGTCTGCACGTGCCAGACGGTTTCCAACATATTTTTCCTGCTTTATTTTATCTAATAAAATTTTTAAATATTAAAAATAATTATTTTCAAAAAAACTTGGTACGGAACAATTTTATGATAAGTATTTTTTCGTTTCTCAGGTTACTGGATTTAATAAATATATTGATGTTTTATGATAAAAGGAGGGGTTTCGGGTTTCAATCGTGTTCGAAACTACGAACCTTGCTGACGTTTCGTGAGCATGGTGCAGTTCATTTCTTCAGGACTAACCTGAAACTGAAGTTTCATTAAATCTATTTTACTTATGATTTATTTTTTGTCATTAAAATTACTTATAACTAAACATCGAGAAAGATTATGTTTTCTCTTATTTAATTATTTACAGCATTTGGTACATAGTATCTATATCGCAATTGTATTGCCACGTATGCGTAGTGGCGTTAGGTGCCAACACAAAACGAGATTGGAGAGTTGAGACAGCTAATCCCAGATTGGAGAGTACAGAAAGGAGGTGGTAATAATGTAAAAGAAAATAAGTAGGGGAAATTAACGAAAAATGAAAGGATACGTCATTAAAGTAAAAAAGGATTTAATAATGTAGATGAGTAATTATAATAAGGATTATGTAGGTAATGAAGTGAGGCATCGTTGATTTTCTAAAAAATTCTGTTAATTTTGAAGTAACTACTTACCACTTCTTATTTGCTTATAAAAAGGTTTAAAAAGATTTAACAGCAAGTTAATATTTTTGAATAGCTTTTTTGATGATTTCAGATAATTTTAAATAAACGTGAATAATAAAAATAGATGGTTTATTTGAAAACTGTTCAGCGGTATTCCGGATCATGACGTCCAAGTACAAGCGCGAGGATTCTCTTTGCTCCCGACCTTTTATCTCAATAAATCTTAATTTGTCCATTTTTTTAATTGCCATTTTTTTACAGTAAAGAAGTCAAGATTTATTTTGCGACTAAAAATGGTTAAAAATGGGTTTTCTGTGATAAATAATAAAATATGATGAAAGGGTGTAAAAAGCACTTTCCCAAACCCTTACGAAAAATTAAATCGCGTAATTATATAGCGAGTTAGAGGCTTTTGAAGATACTTGTTTAGATGTTGGGGTGGGAAATTCAACCCCCATCACTTGGGTAGGGGTGGTAATCCTGGTCTATAAATTTGTGGATCAAGTAATGTTGGGTAGACGAACATATTCCCAGAATTTGAAGACAGTCAAAGAACATGACTCTTAAATTTGCGACAGTTGAGAAATAATGCCACTCATGTAGACCGGTATTTGTATTTTATATAAAGCTGTTCACATAGAAATTTTTATTACAGGTATCCACATTAAACATTGTCATATTCCAGGTATGTATTATGGTTGTCCTTTATTATGCTACCAACACTTAGGTAATCTGAGAGATCCGATGGCGGGCACCAGGATCGTAACTATTGCCAACAATAACCTCCCTTGTCTTGTTATGATGTTGAGATTTTACCATTTGTTGTTGAGCGTCAAAGGGATGGCCGTCAAAGATCAGCGGACCATCGTGTCAGTCGTTCTCGAGTATTGAAGAAGGTAGTTTGGTCTGCTCTGCCTTCTTCGCATTTCGAGCGCAACAAAAGTGCTTACAAAAAGAACTATCAAGCCTTGGTATTTAACCATGTTATTTGGGTCTGGTCCCTTTTTTCTTGAATATATGCTTAAAATAAATTAAATTCTTCAATTATACATATTCCGATTCGCGTTTCTGGAAACTTTTAATTACACCAGGAATGCCTTTTTGCTCCTTCGAGATTAGGCTCTTCCCAAAGTAGGACTGAACCCCTCAACAATTGGTGCCTAACGCGGGGCAAGAAGATTTTTTAATCTAATTTTGATTCCTCGTTTTCAATGAAATCAATTTAACTTGAAACTCCCCCCCCCCCCCACAATGTAGCGTGCTTTTACGGAACGACTTCACCAAGACACTCAAGAAAGTCGCTTTACCCCGTCCGTTCATCACTGGCTTCTACGCGCACGAATTTACTCGGTGAAGCTCACGTGAAAAGTTTATCGGCACCGGAACCGCACGCGTTCGTTGGAACATATGAAGCGGGTTATTCCGACAATAAAGGTGCCGCGATCGTTCACTCCAATCCCCTAGTTCATGCCGCTGTAAGCAGCGTTGATAATAATTATTGTTCTGCTGGTATTTGCAACCCGCTCGTTCATTTTCGTTCAGTTAGCAACCAGCTACCGTCAACTATCCTTACTTCGAGGAGTGAAGAAAATCCAGTGGCACGTAATTCGAATACCTTATCCATTACATCATCAAATATTTCTTCCCAGCCCTAAATTCAAATCAGAAGACCAACTACCATAGAAGTCATTACGAGTATATAGTCATTGATTAGGGTAAATGCTCCACCATCCACCAGATCTGCAAGTCGATCTTTTACGCCTAACACTCAGGCCTCGCCTCTCGTTGCGGCTTCCAGCAGCCTATCCTTCACATCTTGATTAGGTTTGATACAAGTATTGTAAACTGTTGCTTCTCTGTTTCCAGAATATACGATCCATTGATCCATCCACATGGACTCGAATGGTAGAAAAGGAGCTGAACGATGAAGCCGAAAAATGGTGGGATCAGTTCCGAAAGCGCCTTTTTGAACAATTCGCCGGCATTCTAGCCATTATAAAGCTGCGATGAGCCCTATATTCTGCAAAGTAGGCTTAGAAAAAAGCTTTTGGCATTTTTTTGCAACGCATATATCTTTTAGCTTCAAGACTTCCCTTCAAGCCGAACCTAAGTCTCTGCGCTACCCTTGTAGTTATTGTGAAGGATCTCATTTTCACTGGGACTGTCCCATCAAGAAGTCCCAACAAGAAAACGACCTTTCGGAAAAATGGTGCACCACAAAGGATCTGGCTCAAAATGCCATCATGCCATACAAATAACTGTCAGAACACTGCTCTTAAACAACACGTTTACGAATCTCCAAGACGTGGCATGGTTTCGCCTGGCTTTATCCTAGCCCTCCTTATGCCGAACGCGGCGCAAGCGGTACACCACTTTCCTCAATGGGTACCATCGACCTTTCTCTTTGTACCAATGGCCGCCCCTATGCGGGATCATTTTATGTGAGTCCCGACCTCAGTTCGCCCTTGTTCTCAGCAAATCTTGGTGTGTCGAACACAGCGACATCCAAACACACCAAACCGAGTGGAAACGTCATCATTTTCACATGACTTCTTTGTCCGCGCCTCGCCAAGTCAAACCCCCGTCGGATTGCGAATTACAGAACGATTTCCCCCTGAGTACAACTAGACAATTCTTAACCTCGTAAAAGATCATAAATCGATATTTTACCTGGATGCCCGCCCGGCAAATGTTTGCGGTCCGAAAGGATATACAGCTGTCGAATCCACGATCTTCCAGAGAACCACCATGTCGGTACCCTGACGAAATCAAATATACATCGATACTCAGGTTCGTGAATTGCTGAGTGACGGCATGATCGAGCGATTTACATCTGCCTCCAGTTCCGCAGTGGTCATTACCGGCAAGAAAGGCAACAACTATAGTTTCCGCGTAGACTATCGCAGCCTCAATTCTAAAACAATCGATGCTTCGTAATGTTTGCCGTGCATCCACGAAACTCTCAAGGACCTGGGTCAAGTCGCTACCTTTTCCACCATTGAGCTAAAAAGCGGTTACCACCTGATTCTTATGACCTATTTTGGGCAGAAAAATGCACCAAAAACATTTTAAGGTGTCATGCGGCAAGTAGTCGCCAGTCATTGGGGCGTATTCGTCATTTCTTACCTCGATAATATCGTTCTTTTCTCTCCCGACTGGAAAAGATATCTCTGGCATCTTTCTCTGATCTTCGAGCGTCTAAAGATTTATGAGCTTACCTTTTCACCAAAGAAATAACCGAATAACTTCAATTATTTCGGCCGTGCAATATCGACTAGCGATAATAGTGCGCAGCAAGTACATTTCGATGCGATTCAAAATGCAGAACCTTCTTGCACAAGTCAGTGCTACGATCACACGTCGGCATATATCTCAAATTTTTTCCAGATTTCAGCACCCATGACGGATCTTTTATTGAGAAAACGTTCATACAAATAGAACGTGAACACGTAAGGTGTCTTCGAGGGAAAGAGCGCGCTACCCGAGATCCACGACTACTTAGCAGACCAGATCTAAGTTGAATTTGTGTTTATGAAATAAACACCAGCACAAGGGTACGATTGCAATGAAAAGGAGTGTTGCGCAATGAGATTTTGTGGGTCGTACCTGAAGAATCGCCCGTTCATCTCGTGTGCTGGGATGTGCTAAAATTCAAGGTCAAGCATTTTCCGGGCAAGAACAATTATTTAGCGGACGCACTCTCGCGTCATTTAGATCCAAACTTCTTTTCACCCGAGGAACCAGAAATGGAGATCACTCTGCACACTACCTGCCCTATCATGTACAACGTGAATCAGACCTTGATAACCGTTCTCAACACAGTGTTAACACTCTCGCTTTTTGCGGAAATTGGCGGCGTACATGAGGATGAGGAATTTGCATGGTCACGATTCCTGGAATCGAACGAGATGCAAGCGTTCTCTGGGAGTACCACGATGCTCCCATTTCAGGCAACCCTGAAGCCGACGAAACAATTCCGTCCATTGAGAAACATTTTTGTTGGCTTGGTATCTACTGGAAAGTAAGCAGATACGTGAAAGGCACTTACCTATGTATTTGCTGTAGGCCGGTGCACGGTAAACGAAAATATACACAACGATTCATTATAATAAATTAAAAATGTAAAGCTTTTTCGGGTTTCAACCGTGTGCAAAACTACGAATCTTGCAGACGTTTCGCGAACATTACAGTTCACTTCTTCAGGGCTGACCTGCAACTGAAGCTTCAGCTTATGTTGTTCTTATATGTATTCTCTACGATGGCCGTGATTGGCCAGACCGCCCCATGGTGGGGACTGGTCGAACCTGATTGGCCAATCAAGTATTTTTTTTTTAAACCCGGGAGGACGGAATACCAAATCGGATTAGTATTATACCCATTGTCCCTATTGATGTTATTAGGGTGTTTTAAGATTTCGATTGCTTCTCTATGTTTTCTTGGAAAAATATTGTACGTTTTTGCGATGACGGTTGTTTTGCCAAATAAAATGCTATGTCCTTTACACGTTGACTCACCGCCCTCCGGGTTTCTGAATATAGACTTTGCCACAAGAACAAGGGATTTTATAGTATACTCCCGGATCACTGAGAGGTGCCTTTTTATCTTTAGGGTTGTTTAGAGGTTGTCCTATTTTCGCAGGTGGTTTAAATATGGGTTGGATGTTGTGTTTGTTGAGAATTCTTCCTATCTGTTCTGTGATATCTTGAATGTAGGGTAGGATGGTGGTCGTTTTTCTCTCTCTTTCTTTAGTAGGTTGTGTTGACTTGTTTTTTTGAGTGTACTTTCTTATTGCTTTATCAATTTCTTTGTTTGTGTAATCGTTTTGTATTAGGATTTGTGTAACATTTTGTAGTGCCTTTTGTAAGTTATCTTTATCTGTCATGGAGACACCTCTGTATACAAGGGAGTTGATGACCGATTGCTTTTGAGATGGGTGGTGGTGGGAAAAGGCGTGTAGGTATCTGTTTGTATGGGTGGGTTTTCTGTAAACTTCATGTCCTAATGTATTATCAGATCTTTTGTAAATGAGTACGTGCAAGAAATGCAATTTTCCGTTTTGCTAAATTTCCATGGTGAACAGGATATTAGGGTGTAATTGATTGATGAAATCGAAGAACTTGTGTAGTTCATCTTGTTCATGTCTCCAGATGACAAAAGTCCTGAAGTTTGTTCGTAGAATTGGTTATTTAAAGAGAGGTAGGTATTATTGAGATAGTGTTCTATCAAAGAAGCTTAACCTGAAACTTCAGTTTCAGGTCAGTCCTGAAGAAGTGAACTGTAATGTTTACGAAAGGTCGGAAAGATTCGTAGTTTTGCACACGATTGGAACCCGAAAAAGCTTTAAATTTTTAATTTATAATATATACAACTTTCACTCACCCCCATACAGCCTGGCGTGCCATCGCCGTTAACGTCATGTGTCCTGACCCCCGTACGAGTAAAGGAAATAGGCTCATCCTCGTCATAACTGAACAGTTCATTCGTTGTGTATAAAACTTTGAACTAAGAAATTCTGATGCCACGCGCCTGACGCGGGCGCTCAAGGAGATAGTCTTCTTATGTTACGTTGGACATACCCTAATCGGTTGTCAAGTGACAACGGAAATCAATTCACTGGTCACGTTTAGGCGGAAGTAGTTCGCAAGTTATAGAAGACGCCAGTTGACCATGTCCCCGGCAATCCTACAGAACGGTGTAACCCGTAAATGAAGAAATTATTATGATTGCGCTTCCATCACCTTATTCGACGTATGAGGGACTAGCATCTACCTGAAGCTTTGTTCGGCTTGCGGCGTCGAAAGAATGCCTCTACGGGCAGCACACCGAGCAACCCACTTCTCGGGAGGGCCCTGCAACTACTCAGAACATCTCTGGGGAAGTCTACCAGATATCTAAGGATGAAAGGACACGGAAGATCAACGGGAAGCCGTACAGGTTCTCCACCCCGAAAGTGCCAATGTGCAATCGCACACAACCATCGAGCCCTCTGATAAGGAATCGAAAGCTGCACATGTTCTCCAACTAGCAGCAGGCGTCGACGAACAGTCGCACTTACCTTTGGGTGCCGTGGAACCAGCGCACCTTGTCGGCGGTGAAGCGGGCACTTCCTTCTGCCCATTTCGTGCCGCTATGCCAGCGCATGTTATCGGCGGTGAAGTAAACGCCTCCTTCTGTCGTTCTCCAATTTCCAGTTACCGACCTATCCGGCAATCTAGGCACCAAGGCACAATTATAAAAAGATCCAGAGGTACCAGGTAACGCCAGGGAGCGTTACAACCTAAGGTTGCTATAATCGAACGTCAGCTATTAAAATTTCCGTTCTGACTCATCGCGGCGTGGGAATCATCAATCGAGTATATTGTTTCAGAGTAGGTTAGTACTTAGGTCCTAGCTAAATAAGTTCGGACCGTAGCTCGTGTGTTAATTATGGTTCAAGCAATGATCAATCCAGGAAATTGTTATCCGCCATGCCCCCTATCTGGGAAACGAATTGAACTCGAGATTATTGACAAAGATATTTCACTCTTTACTTTACTCAACAATAATCTGGTTGGGTCAGTCTTCGGCAATGTTGCTGGAACTCCAATACGTTCTTCTAAATGATACAAGCTTGGTCCCCTTAAGTATCTGTCCATAGAGACGAGTTCAAATTCTGTCGCCAAAAAAACTTTAGGTACCTGTTTTTTTTCCTGGCTGCGCATCCGTCAGTATTTCACTCTCTCTCTCTCATTCGCATTAGCAAGTGTTTTCTCTCCACTCAGCCCCTCACCCTCTGCTTCACTTCAACCTTAAATTCGTTTTATTTTAAACCAGCTGTATCTTAATTTCCTTCCTTTCTCTTTCGCCCTGATGCTACTCATCGACAAGTGAGTCTCTTCTCTTAGTCTGTACTCTCTACCGCCCTTCACCCCTCACCCTGCTGTCGGTATAGGAATTGATTCATTTGTGAGTTGAAAATTCAATTACTTATTTTTAAATTCAACCACCTGTGGTTAAATTACTTCAAAATAAATAGCTCCTAACTATTCTAAGGCTGACAATAAATTAATCTGAGGGTATTTTCAATTATTATTTTACCGTTTACTTTTACGTTTAAGTGGACGCTACAGCGCTCGACACGCGGAGAGATGGTGGGTGGTTTTCCAACTACTCGATTCCCTCTTCTCGTCGCGGAACCGGCCAATCAAGAGCCGGAGACCTACTCTCTCTCCCAGCCAAAGTACCTCGAACTTGAGGCTGCCTGTGAGCAGCGGACCATCGGGGCAGTCGTTCTTAGTATCGAAGAAGGTAGTTCGGTCTGCTCTGCCTTCTTTACATTCTGAGCGAAATGAAAGTGCTTGCTAAAAGAACCATCATGCCTTGTTATTTAATTCGCCGTTTCCTCTGCCTACGATATGTGATTCACGTCGCGTTACTACCTCTCATCCGTTCTGTATTCAACCGTGTTATTTGGTTCTGTTCGCGTTGTCTCATTTTCTCTTTTAAATCTATTTAGTCTCCAAAAGAATTCGGACTTTATAATAAATTATGAAGTCGAATTCATTTCGAGAAATTAGAGGAGCATTTGGGTTTCCGTCGTAGCGAGAGTCATCTTTATTCCTCACGCCAATACGTTCGTGATTCACGTGTCGGTTCACTATTCATACATTGTTTCAGATAGCACTGAAAATAACTGAGCTTAGTAGACTGGAGCAGAAAGATGAGACACAATGACGATGAACCTGTATTATTTAGTAAAATGTACGTGACTACGAATATGAACTGAGTAGGAACCAAAAGGCAACTAACTCAAAAGTGTAGCCCGAAAATGACACAGATAAGTTTCTCAAGTGCCTACAGACTACTGACCGGTATCTGTGCAACACGCTGCGTTAGACCAATAAATATAGGAGACGTACAAAATACCAAAACACTATACTTACAGTCGTGATAAAATGTGGAATCCCAAACATTCGTCTTATAGATAATCTTTCAGGAATTTATTCACTCTTTGGTTTTCTCTTTTTAAATTCTCGTACCACTTAATCCCGCTTCGGGATTCTCCAAAAAGAGAGTTGAAATTAAGGTCTTTTGGATTCTCGCACATTGTTAAATTCTGTAATTGCACATATTCCGATTCGCTTTTCCGGAATCTTTCAATTACACCAGAAATACATTTTTTCTTCTTTGAGATATGGTTTTTCCCAAAATAGGAACGAAACCCCTTATTAATATTTAAAAAACCATTCTAAGATACCAATAAATTCGCGTCAAAAATATTTACAAGTCTAGGTACACTAAAAGTCTTAATTATTGGAAGAACAATTAAATTATGTAAAAAAAGTATCGTAAAATTTGATCGTATAAAATTACACAAGACTTTTAAATGTTTCGGAATTAATTAGGCTAATATTACCATAAACAACATTTCAAGCTTAACTATTTTTGGTGAACCCTAATTCTCAGTCGCTCTAATCGTGCATTGAAAAGCATCTCATCATCTTGATGTATCATACGCTCAGTAAGGTCATTTTATGACATGCTCAGTTACGCACACTTCACGGTGGGGTACAATTGACTGCACGTGTATAACGCAAACAACTTGGCTAGTAAGGGCAGAATCTTTAATAAATCAGTGTCGTAATTGCAGCATAAAATAAACTTGACGTAGCGCTTATACAGCGTCTCAAATTATGAGCTCCTTACCACCATAAACTGTAACTCCCTCCGTTCCTTTCACACATAGAGGGAATGTTTTTCCAGTACATCTAACTACAAATACGACTGCTCCATACAATATGAAATGTAGTTTGGCTGAGTCCGTCAAAGAATCAGGTTTCAGTTGCCTCTGTATACGGAAGAAAGTTTATTTTTTTAAAGATTTATTTCTTGCAATAAAATAAACAATCATACCGTGCAGTAGCACGCAATACAAAATTCACAAATTATACGCAATAGTAAATATTGCAGAGAATTCCATATAATGTATAACGTGCTGCAAAATGGTCTCATTTTGTTTATTTTATTACAAAAAGTAAACAAAGTCGCATCGTTACTCTAAAAACGGCAAAATCAATGTTCGAGCACGGGATTATTGAAATCTGTTCACTGTTAGTTAGGACGCAGGAATCTTAGTCAAATATAAATACCTGATATAATTCTATTTAATGAAAAATTAATATTTCATTATTAAAGATGGAAAGTAAAGTTGTGTAGATTACTGGTCATTTATTGTAATCATGTCCGAGAAACTCTC
>CAKNYM010043227.1:27325-37577 GCA_932195095.1 Andricus curvator
GTCCGGTGGCTTTGTCATAGGCCCTTCGGTTCGAATCCCAAGGAATCGAAACCGAAAACTATATATAACCGAAAAAATATATATATATATATTTCGGTTTCGGTTTTGATTCCTTGGGAATCGAACTGAAGGGTCTATGACAAAGCCAAGGAACGCGTCCTCGGGCTGCGGATAGACGGCCCCTGTACCAAGGGTTTCTACTGAACATAGTTACAATAATTAATAAGCAGTCGCGGAAAATTGTCCAGGGATGGTCCCGAAGGAATAACCGGGCGACCTCTCAGAGTATGCAGCCTTATCCTTGAATGCAAGGCTTTACAAGGATGGGCGGACCCTTTTCCCCAGCTGCTCTTGGGAACAACAATGTAACACCAAATATAGCTGTAGTAAGTGCGGCTCAAAACAAACGAACGCGCAGGGCTCTCGACGATGGATCGGACAACAATTCCAACTGCCCTATAGTTGGGGGAGCCAATCAAGGCGGAGTCAATGCGATTGACCGGCAGAATCTCATTAATTTTAAGAGGACGAATCGACTCAGGGACAACCTGCTGGACTGCTATGATACCAGTATGGCCCCGGAACGAAAAGGTTACATAGCGCGACTGCATACTCTGTGGTGCGAGAAACATGCAGAGCTCTCGCATTTTTCGCAAAAATGTCTGCGAAACCGTGCCGAGGAACTCCGGAAAAGGGGTTATATAAGCGGAGCGCCTACTCAACCGCAGCCAGAACAAGCCGGCAACAGAGAAAGAGAGGCGACACTAAGACCAACCGCGAGCAGGCATCCAATAGAGGAAGAGCGATACTTCAGGACCCGGAGAAACATCAACATTTAGTTTTCTCTCAAGCCCAAAGATCTGGCTAAACTGGATGACGAGCTTCGTGGAGATTTTTCTGAAATATCCGACCTCTGGACTGTCTCCAGTTACTGTCGTCCACCCGCCCACACCAGAGGGAGGTCGAGGCATTTTGGAGAGAAGTCTACGAAGTCCAGCATCCACTGAAAGAAAACTCAAAGAAAATAAATAGCTTCAAGGAGATGTGCAGTGCCCTTAGAACACCTGAGGAGGAATATCCACCTATCACTACCGAGGAGGTGAAAAACATATTAAGAGGCATGAAGAACTATTCCGCTCCGGGCACAGATGGTATCAAGACCTTCTGGTGGAAGAAGTTTCCTTCAACCCACCATCATATGGCCCGCATGTTCAACTCACATCTGAAGTCGGAAGAGCCTATTCCGGAGTGATTAGTGGAAGGGCGCACAGTGCTCCTGCCGAAGACGGGCAACTTAGCTGACTCTACGAATTACAGGCCAATAACTTGTCTGAACACACTGTATAAGATCTTCCCAGCTACCCTAAATGTAAAGACGCAGCATCCTGTCAGCGTTAACTATCGATGGCCTGGATTGATTACTGGAAAGCTTTCGATTCAACCTCTCATAGACTTATCATCTGTCTGTTGGAAAGCTTAAAGGTTCATCCACACATTGTGAGGTGCATAGAGAGATTAATGCCGCTTTGGAAAACCAGATATACTATCTCCTCTGGAAAGCAACGTGTGATCACTAACAGTGTCACCTTTCAGAGAGGTGTGTTTAAGGGAAAACCCGTCAGCCCTCTCCTCTTCTGCCTCACGTTGTTTCCACTATCTTTCGCACTACGTCATTCTGAAGGGTACTTCTCATGCAAACCTGAAAATCGAAAGCATAAGGTCACTCATGTGTGGTTTACATGGATGATCTTAATATTTATGCTAAAAAAAAAGAGAAAGAAACTACATCTAGCTCTAGGTATTGTTAGAGAAATGCTCCAAGATCTGTTTGAGGAGAGGAAAACTTAAAGGCATTCCCCAAGACCCTGAGCTCGTCGACAGAAGCGCTAAACGACACCTTGGTGCTGGATAGACCTCTACATACCTGGGCGTGCCACAGAGCTGCATTCAGGACGTACCATCTATAAAAGATATTCTCCGATACAGATAAAAACGTCTCATCCGACAGATATGGTCTTCCGAACTGTCGGCGAGGAACAAAATATCTGCGACGAACATGCTTGCCGTCCCAGTAGTACTCTATTTATTTGGAGTGGTTCCATGGACGAATGATGAGCTCAGATCCCTCGATAACATTTCCCGAAAGGGTATGCACGTGAACAAAAGCATGCACCTTAAATTTTCTGTTCCGCGACTTTACATCTCACGCCGTCAAGGTGGTCGCGGAATACTGAATCTTGAATATCTTCATAACAGGATTATTCTGAGTACAGAACATATAGTTGAAAATAGACAAGACCCTCTTCTTTAAACAGTCGGCCTTGACTTCAATATCAGGGGTGAGCAAAATACATCAAATCTTGTCCATTTCGAGTGCTCACTCCTGAAGGCCCGGATTAAGAAAGCACAGGAGAAAAACTTCCGCGAACAGCTGCTCGACAAGAAGATACACGGCATCTTCCACAGAAATGTGGAAGATCAGCTGCTGTCGTATGAGCTAAAGTTTGCTTTCCTTAAATCAGCCGGAATGAAGTTGGGCCCGGAGGGTTTGATTTTGACATGTTAAGACGGTGCCATTTCCACTCTAGCATACCGTCGCCACATTTTGAGCCAATACATTCCCGATGATAGCTGCAGAGCGTGTCATGCACACCCCGAGCACCAGGACACATACTATCTAGATGTCCAACTCATGTGGGAACGACCTATATCCATAGCCAAGAAGAAGGAAAAGAGGGAGAGGTATACAGACCTTATAAGGGAGTTGCGACGGTTATACCCGGAATATTCTGTTAAGCTAATGTTCTTGATTTTTCAGATTAGCATCCACTCCCGGCGAAATCCTGCGGTTACCCTTATGACAAACTTTTAATTATAATTTAAAAAAAAGGGTTAAACAACCATCGCAGGGTTCCATTGGGAGCAACTGCCATGCAAAAATGACACCGGATCCCAGGAGAACCGCGGTAAATTACACCTAATGCCACGTCTCACGACCGTGAGGTGGGTGGTCGCACGGCAGGATTGAATCACAACGGCAGGCCGGCGAAACCCTTATGTTTCTTGAGGACACGGAGCGACCCAAGGATCTATATATATATATATATATATAAATATATATATATATATATATATATATATACATATATAATTCAAAAAAAAGTTAAACAACCACCGTAGGGTCCCACTAAGAGCAACTGCCATCCAAAAAATGTAAATGGCCCCCAGTAGCACCGCGGTAAATCACACCTACGGCCACGTCTCACAACCGTGAGATGGGTGGTCATAGGCAACGACGAAATCACAACGACAGGCCGGCGAAACCCTCGTGTGTCTTGAGGACACGAAGCGACCCAAGGATGACAGCTTCCTGCATCCATCTCGCAAGTGCCCATATTTTTGGCACGCGAGTATGTCATCAAGGTAACGAACCAGAGATATTTTCGCACCTCCGAGAGCACCGATCACAACAACAATAATTTTAACCAAATATCCAGGGTGCAATCGTTGAAGCTCCCTTTTATGGTCTTGATACCAAACCTTCTTTTCCTTCTCCTTGGAAGTGATGCTGTAGTGGCCCGGAGCCGAGAATTCGATTACGAATATTGTTCGTTTCTAGAAGTCTTGGAAATCGATGTTAAGCTGGGCAGGGTCGCGGGCAACACCACAAGAGAGTCTCTAGAAATACATCGTTCCCAAGTGAGTGGGACACCCAAATGGTATGTGATCTAGGTACTCTGCGTGTACATGACACGCTCTGTACCTATCGCTGGGAACTTATTGACATAAAATGCGATCACGGTATACTAAGGTGAAAATGATACCGTCATGGCATGCGAAAAGGAAACCCTCTGTACCTGAATTACGCCCTGATGATCTGAGTAAAGACAATGGTTGCTCCTTCGACAAGGACTGTTTTTTCAATATCTCGGTGGAAGTTTTCGTGCATTTTTTTATCGAGTAGCTGTGGAAGAATTTTGCAACCTCTGTTTTCTTTACTTCGGCTTTTAGAAGTAAAGTATTGTTAACCAAGCACTCGTAATGCATAGGCAAGGTACAATTATGTTAACTTGTTTTCTGTTTGGCTAGCTGTCGAGCGTTCGGATGCTTCCTTGGCATCTATCGAAAGGAAAGAAAGAAATCCCGAGTATAGAACCGGGTATGAACCGTGGGGCCCATGACCACTGGACCGATCCACCCTTAGCTCACAGGGTTATTGGAAGTCCGTGCGACCATCCACTTCCGGCCGTAACTTCGGCCAGCAGTCTCAGTCACGCCCAACTTCCAGACCCCGGCCAGGGCTGTGATCGCCAGTACCCATTGAGCTCCCCCAAGGCCTCGATTGCAATGGTTCGAGCTCACGAGGAGGGGATGAGACCGAATATCGTAATTTTTCAAATTCGTTTGAATTTCCTTGGCCCTCAAAAGGACGGCGTTGAAGACTTAGGCTGCTTCGATCGCACAGGAACTCGAAGTTGTAGTCGAATCTTAAATTCCTTTTTTTTCTTTCTTTTATATCTATTCATGTCGTTTCTATAGTAACAAGATTTAGGTATACGTTTAAATTACTGGGGTAGGCAAGAAATCAACTCAAGCGTTCGTCTTTTCTTTTTTAGTCTCGTTCGGACACTACTCTGTAGGCAGGCGGTCGCGTTAACGAACTTGAAAGATGTTGTTTTACATGGCGTTTGGGGCTACTGAGGTACTACCAGCGCGGACGCGGGAGAAGGACCGGCTGTCTGACTGTACTGCGTCGGCCTTCCTCCGCGCCCGAGGACCGTCAGTAGAAGTGGGCAGCGCGGAGTCAGCCCACCGCTACTGCTGGGGTTTGACGAATACCGCCACAGAGTAGAGTCGCGGACTTTATTTATTAATTAACATAAATCCAAAGATTACATTTCAAGGAAATCTAAGTATACATGTTTATGGCAGCGGAATGTTTTGAAGAAAAGGAAAATAATATTATTGTTCGCGGGCGACAGTATCTAGATATAATAATGCAGTTCCTTTACTTCTGATGTTAAAATTCAGGCCAAACGTCTCGGCGGCTGGCTCCGCGGCTTTTTAAAGGAACGCTCCTTTGCCAATCATCTTGTGATACCTGACCTTTTTTAAGAAAGGATGTGTACCGTTTTCAGCGATGTAAGCTGTACTTAGAACAATTCGGTTTTGAAGACATTGGAGATTCAGAAGTCCGCGTCTGCCTTGACGACGTGAGATGTACAATCGCGGAACGAACGAATTGATAAGCAAGCTCTCATGCATATGCATGATCTTGCGTGTGGCGATATCAAGGGCCGTAAGCTCGTTTTTCGTCCATTGAACTCCAGTGTGAAGATGTCTGGTGACACTTATATCCACAAGCTCATGGTCCTTGGGAACGCCAACAATCTTTCATTTCTTCAGATGAATATTGGCACACTTGTACAATCCAAAGTTAATACCAATCTCTCCTGTGTACTCCTTGATTATATTTTAAGCACTCTGAAGTTTGCTTTTACCAGAAACATAGATCTTCACGTCAGCCATATGAAATACATAAGTGACCTTATGCTCGCGATGATGAGTGTCATTTCCAGATGTGATAGTAAATCTAGTTTTTCAAAGGGGCATCAATCTTTCTATGCATCTCAATCCAGGCCATTGACTGGACGCTCTGATGGGCTTCTGCATCTTTGCAGACGCACCTGTCAATTAGCAGCTTGTCCCGGCAGCATGCTTCACCTTTTTTCGAGCCACGCTGTTCGTACATCTTTTCCACACTGGCTCAATTCTTCGAACAATCCTGTTGATTAGGACAGCTGTGAATACCTTATACAGTGTGTTCAAACAAGTTATTGGCCTGTAATTCTCTGGGTTGGACAAGAAGCCTTTTTCGGGTGGAGTATGGTGCCTCCTAACACCAGATGGTGCGGAATGGGCGTTTCCGACTTTGAATATGAGGTGAATATGCAGGCCAGATGTTGGTGTGTTGATGGATATTTCTTCCATCAGAGGGTCTTGATACCATTTGGTCCCGCAGTGGAATAGTTCTTCATGCCTCCTCAGGTGTTAGGAGGGCACTGCACAGCTCATCAAAGCTATTTATGTTCTTTGTGTTTTCTTTCAGTAGATGCTAGGCTTCATAGACTTCTTTCCAAAATGCCTCGACCTCCTCTGGTTTGGGCGGTTGTTCGACAGCACGTGGAGGTCCTTGGAAGATTCGAGATGGTTCTAGACTTCTAGCGTCAGCTAATACCTGTATTCTGTCAAAAATACGCTGCCTGATCGTCAGCAGATTTGACTTGTTAAGTGTGTGATGACGACTCCGCAGGTCGCGCGCGATCTCTCGAACTCTGGCAGTGCAATTCCTGCCATATGTTATGTAGTCAATCAAAAAATGAGTGCGGGACGCGTACTGTCTTGCCTCGCCAACTTGGTACTGAGTTAATGCATTTGTATTTGGGTCTTATGATCAGCCGTTGGTTTTGTTTTGCAGCTTGCACCCGCCAAAGTTCTCGCTGCATTACATACACTACAATTGATTCTCTACGAAAAAATCTTCACGAAGCTCGTCATGCAGTTCAGCCAGAATTTTGGGCTTGAGAGAAACCTGCATGTTGATATTTATCCTCGTCCTAAAGCATCGTTCTTCCTCTATCGGATGGCTGACCGCGGTTCATCTCAGTTTTGCCTCTTTTTCCCTGTTTCTGGCCTGTTCTGACTGCAGTCGAGTAGGCGCTCCACTTATATAACTCCTTTTTCGGAGTTCCTCGGCACGGTCTCGCAGACTTTGGTGCGAAAAAATGGGGGAGTTCTGGTGTTTCTCGCACCACAGAGCATGCAGTCGTGCCATATAACCTTCTCGTTTAAGGGTCTTACTGGTATCGTAGCACTCCGGCAGGTCGTCCGTTAGTCGATCCGTCCACTCAAAAGTACATATAGGAGAGAGTGACCGGAACTGGATAATACAAGATTTAAGTTGATAATACTCAAACATTTTATTCAAAAAAGTAGAGCATTACGTACTTAATTAGAGATAAAACATTAATTTAAACGATAAGATCATCGTGACATAGATTTTATCAGATATGAACCCAAAATTAATATTTTTATGAAGCAGTGCACTTCTATCCAGATGCGGATCTTTGACCACGATCTGAATAAATCTTGTTTGACAGCACTTAACGTGGTTATTGATAGATATTTCACCTAATCTCAAGATATAAGAATCCAATACTATTACTTTACAATGTTTTTATATTCATATAATTAATATTTGGAAATATATTGTAAAAAATATCGCGGCTCTAACATCTGCTATGCTTTTGCCATTAGATAGCCACTTACCGTTAGATATGTAAATTATATTTACCATTAAATAATAGTACCACTGGTTGCGTAGATAGCCTTGAGTCGTAAAAACATAAAAAATCACTTGATTTTACGAATCTAAGCTTTGACGAATTATCCAGATCAGGGGAAAGGACACTGCCCGTAAAAACTGATTACATTAATTGTACCTGAGAATGAAAACGGGTTTTCACTGAAAAGTTACAAAGACAAGTGTTCTGTGAATACAAAGAACAAACGAAATTGTAAAAAAAATCTTATCACAGTAAAAATTTAGAAATTATTAGAAGTGATAAGTCGTGTCGCTATGTTGAGATCACATTTTTTATTTTTTTTATTTAGATAATGGCTCAGTAATCTTTCATGGAACATAATTTAAACAAAAAACACGTGGTAATTTTTCTGACTACCTAATAAAGCTGTCGGGAGACATAAAGAAAAATTTTAATTTTTTTTTTAAATAACATACTTTAATTTCCAGAAGCTGATCCATTGATGTTGATATCAAGTGTAATTTTCAGACCAAAATTCGATCAAAATCACCAAATTCCATATAAAAAAATTAAAGATTAATTTTTAAAAATTTGCTACATACTTGGCGGCATTGCAATGCCATATCCTTTTGAGTCCAGTAATCCACCAACTTGAGTAAGCTCGCAGTTTCTCTCGATTACATATTCTATAGATGTCGATTCCATAAGAAATGCGTAACTTCCTTTTCCTTTCGCGACTTTAGTTACACCTTCCACATTACTTTTCGTAAATACGGAGGGCTCAGCTGATTCCATGAAAGACCACATACGCTGGTAGGTCGAGAAGTTAGAATCCTGGATTAGATGGAAATACTTATTAATAGAGAAAGTCGTGGAAATTTTATCATCATATTAAAGATTCCTGTGGGCGTGTGTGAGTTATTTTTAATTATAATCTTTTCAAAAGTACATATTTTAAATACTAGCAGTAGTATAGCTATATAGATTCGGGCGCACCTCATTCAGTAACATGGATTTTATGGTTCATGCTAAATACTGACCATATAGACTCCTACCTGGCCAATGATCAGGTAGCTGACACTTCTTTGAACCTCTGCTTTAGCAAATGTTTGTCAATTGGAAGAAAATTTAAAAGTTTTACTATGGATGCGAATCTAAAAACAAGCCTTACCTAACCGACTGGACGCTACCTACGCACGAGATGGCGGGAAATTCATTAAATAGTACCAAGATACGAAACAGAATCTGTATTTTCGATTTTACGTACTACATATTCTATAGTACCGCAAACTTTTCGCAAAATAAATATGTTTCGAAGTGCGCTTGAGCCAATATAATTTCCGCGCAGTCTGCTGGATTGATACAGTTTGCATATTATTTATAGCCATGAGAGTCGTTATTTTTAGGTGGGTGTTGTGAAAAGTAATATAACTGACTCATATTTCTTTATGTAAAATTGTTGTTATCTTGCAACTAATACATTAGACTTGTTTTATTTTTAACTTTTTGTAAGGTCCGCCTCGATAGCGCATGTTGCGTTACATACGCATATATCAGCGACACTGCGTGGTTCGCTGGCATTCATAAGTGTACAGATTATGCCACACACTCGGAAAATATGAAAATTTGGTGAATGGTAATCCCCAGATCAGAACTATTTAAGTCACAAGCTCGACACATGGACGTTCTTCGTCGGTGTTGCGTCAAAGGTAGCCCTTCTGTACATTCTAGGAGAAGACTTTGCTGACACTGAGGGGTTTATTGGTTGTATAACTTCTGCAAACTGCAAAAGTTGCAAAAGTCGACAAAGCCCACCAGAATCGAAGATAATTAATTCATATTTTACATACTTGGAAAAATGTCAGGTTCTAGAAATTTTTAGAATCTTTCCAAAAAGCTTTGGATACCTGAAATTTCCGATGATTTAGCAACTTTTCATAAATTTCCAGAAATTTTTGAAATTTGGCAATTTTCCATTTTCCGGAATTTTTTGAAATTTTAGGATTTTTTCCAAAAACCTTTGGATACCTTGAATTTCTGGAAATTTTCGGTAATATACAAATTCACCGAAAATTTCCGGAAATTTCCTGCATTTGTTACAAAAAATATCGTGTGCAACAGGCTTGTCTTCGGCTCGTTGCCAACTCGCCTACGACTCGCCTACAACTCCACTTCGACTCGCCTCTGGCTCATACAGCAAACTTCACACTCGTGTGGAACTGCCTATTTTCCGCACTTGTAGCACAATATACTATTTTATAGCTGGTTTTTAGAATGTTTACATAAAGATCGGTTTTAAGGGGGGGGGGGGGGTTTAGAACAAATTTTTTGACCACATTTTTCTATTTTTTTCTGAATTTTCAACATCTCAAGAATATTGTGTCCAAATTTTAAGTGAATCGGAGCAAAACTAACGATGATACAGCGTTTCAAGCGACTGCGCCACTTGCTCGATTCGTATACCTACTTAGCAGCTGCAGGAAGCGACGTTTCGTGGCGTTTTCTGCGCGTCATCCCCTCCCTTTCCTACTAGGCCGACCGCTCGCTTGGTTCTGCTTTCCGAGGCTTCATTTTTAGCTGTGTTTTTCTTCAATTTGTGTCGTGTTGTAATTAATTTATTCTCAAAATGCCGAAAACAGTTACAAGAGAAGATCGGCAGAAGGAGCAAAAGGATGCTTTAGATATCCTGGGTGAAAGCATTTCGCTCTACGGATCTGGCATTGATGATTCTGTGTAAGCATAAAGTCCATGAACTTCAGAAGTCAAAATCCGATTCTTTTAAAATTTGGTACACTACTCCTACACATAATTCAACAGGTAATTAGGAAGAGTTTTTTTTCTTTCTCAACAATTTGTTTTTATTTTACAATAAGAAATTAACCGATTTTTTTAGCGAAAATCGCGTGTTTGGCTTCAAAATGCTATAT